>PISX010008649.1:0-80103 GCA_004024625.1 Mellivora capensis | reverse complement strand
AAAAAAAAAAGAATTGGACTCTGAAAGCAAAGATATTTTAGACTACCTAACTTATTTGTTTCCTTTGAAGATATGTTCAAGGATGATGTATCATAAAAGTATTAACTCAGTAAATCTAAAATAATTTTTAAATTTATTGAAAGAGATCAGAGTGATTAGAAAGCATTGTTTAATAATTTAATTGATAGTGCTTTTTCCCCTTCCTTCTTAATGGAATATAAAATAATGGTGTTTCTTACGGCTCATTCAATAGAACACAGTAGTTCAAAGAAGCTCTGTGCATGGCTGATATGCCAGAAATTACTATTCATCAAAACGAGTTTCTAGTTTCTTCCTCTTCCTCTTTCTATAACTAGAATACATTTCTCAGTTTCTCTTACAATTAAATATGGCCATGTGACTGAGACATAGCCCAAGATATGTGAGTGGAAGTCAGGTGCACCATTTCCAGACATAGCTCACAAAAACCTCTGACAGAATCCTTCTTTTTCCTCCTTCCCCTAGGGTTCTCAAGGGCAATCTTAGAAGCAACCTGTCAAAGAAGGAATAGGTTCCACCAGCTCTAGCTCTAAAGAACTATGTGAAACACAATGACCCCTCACATACACGAATACTCATATCCCCAACCCAACCACAACCCCCTCATGGATACCAGTCATGAACATTCACACTGAATTGTTAGGTTAACATAGAAATAAACTTCTATCAGGTCAAGTCTCTTGACAATTTGTTAAAGTACATAGCAGCAGCCAAACTAAAACAGGTGGTTTTCAGATCTGAAATTATAAGTCTCTCCTTGTTCAGAAAGGTTTGAAGTTCATATCATCTTGCTAAATCACCTTTAACATCTTTATCATGTATCAACCTTTTGGCGACTCTCCCTCAGATATTATAGGCTGTTTTTCCTTGCTCTAGCTTTTCCCGCCATCCCTATCTTCTCTGTGAATTTAATTTTTTTTTAAGGATTTTATTTATTTGACAGAGATCACAAGTAGGCAGAGAGGCAGGCAGAGAGAGAGGAGGAAGCAGGCTCTCCATGGAGCAGAGAGCCCAATGCGGGGCTCGATCCCAGGACCATGGGATCATGACCTGAGCCAAAGGCAGAGGCTTAACCCACCACTGAGCCACCAGACGCCCCTGAAATTATAAATCTCAAGCAGAATGGCAGACCAGGTAGTTCCAAGCTTCATAAAATCTATCTATGAAAGACCCATAGCAAACATCATCCTCAATGGGAAGAGACTATACTCACTATACTTTGAAGTGTTTTACACTTCCTGATTAAAACACTTCAAGCTCACAGCCTTCCCGTTGAGATCAGGAACACGACAAGGATGCCCACTCTCACCACTCTTGTTCAACATAGTATTAGAAGTCCTAGCAACTGCAATCAGACAACAAAGAGAAATAAAAGGTATCCAAATTGGCAAGGAAGAAGTCAAACTCTGTCTCTTCGCAGATGACATGATATTTTATATGGAAAACCCAAAAGACTCCACCCCCAAACTACTAGAACTCATACAGCAATTCAGTAACGTGGCAGGATACAAAGTCAATGTACAGAAATCAGTGGCTTTCTTATACACTAACAATGGAAATACAGAAAGGGAAATTAGAGAATTGATTCCATTTACTATAGCACCAAGAACCATAAGATACCTGGGAATAAACCTAACCAAAGAGGTAAAGGATCTGTACTCGAGGTCTCTTCTGATTCCATACAAATTTTAGGATTATTTGCTCCAGCTCTTTGAAATATACCAGTGGAATTTTGATCGGAATGGCATTAAAAGTATAGATTGCTCTAGGTAGTATAGACATTTTAACAATGTTTATTCTTCTGATCCAAGAACATGGAATGGTTTTCCTTCTTTTTATGTCTTCTTCAATTTCTTTCATGAGTGTTCTGTAGTTCCTCGAGACCAAGATCAAAATATTAAGACACACCTTTTTTAAAATTATTTCTAAATATCAATAGTCAACTTGGTACACAGGTAAATTCCAACGAAATTCAATATCCACACTAAAATAAGATCTTAGTGACTGAGAGATTGAGGAGTTTAAACTTAACTTTTATTTTTTTGGTCAGCCATTACCTCTTGTCAAATCATTTAACAGAAGAAATTAGTTGTTTTTTTTCTCAAGATTTTATTTATTTATTTGACAGAGAGAGATACAGCAAGGGAGGGAATACAAGCAGGGGAATTGTGAGAGGGAGAAGCAGGCTTCTGGGCGAGCAGGGAGCCTGATGCAGGGCTCAATCCCAGCACCCTAGGATCATGACCTGAGCCACTGAAGGCAGACGCTTAATGACTGAGCCACCCAAGCACCCCGAAGAAATTAGTTCTAATGAAAATGAGAACTAAGGTTGAACTTCTAAGCTAACAATGCTAGTATTTTTAATATGAAAGAAAGATTACACACATGCCTCTAGTCAACCCACAATCTCAAGATATTTTTATATACCTCAAAATATGGAGAGTCACACAAAGACTTCGCAGTTCAGACCATTTCTAGTTGTTTTCAAATGACTATAAATCAGATTGTTATGTAAGATATGAAATACATTGAGATAAGAAATTTGAAATTTCTTCCTAAATGACCCATTTTAAAAATTTGTCATACCTGAGTACAATAATTATATATTTTTCATCTAACACATCTTCACAATTTATTATATTTTTCCTCCTTTGCTATTCCATGTAAACATTAATAGTAATGACTCAA
Source organism: Mellivora capensis (assembly GCA_004024625.1). Taxonomy (NCBI): domain Eukaryota; kingdom Metazoa; phylum Chordata; class Mammalia; order Carnivora; family Mustelidae; genus Mellivora; species Mellivora capensis. The sequence continues at coordinate 77,376 of PISX010008649.1, read as the reverse complement.
ACATCTAAACTTACAGCTGTAGCTGTTTTCCCTGTACTAACTAGTAAGACAAAATTAGCATAAGCATAGCAGAGTCTCTGCCAATCCTTTGCTCCATCCAAAGAAAATAACAACGATGCTTCTTTCAGTGGTGTTTTAGAAGAATTTTAGTGTGGAAGTAGCAAAGGAGAACAGAACACATACAAATTAAACCTGAGAACTTCTCGTCCCTACAAAGAAAACAATGTCATTTTTCTATCGTATCCATCCATCCATCCATGTATCTATGTATCTATATTTGCTTTTCTACTACACCCTAAGACTACAATTTAGTAATTGTCTCTTTTTATCTGAGAGCTATACTTTACATGCACATCCTTTGTAGACTGTTAACCACTGAGGTACTCCCACTTAATTTACATAGGTGGCAGGGAGAGAGAGAGAGATGCAAAATGACAGCCAAAAATTAAAATGAGGGGCATCTGGAGGGCTCAGTCCATTGAGCATCCAACTCTTTTTTTTTTTTTCCAATATTTTATTTATTTATTTGAGAGAGAGAGAGTGAGAGAGAACATGAGACAAGGTCAGAGGGAGAAGCAGACTCCCCGTGGAGCTGGGAGCCTAATTCGGGACTCAATCCCGGGACTTCAGGATCATGACCTGAGCTGAAGGGAGATGCTTAACCAACAGAGCCACCCAGGTGCCCTGAGCATCCAAATCGATTTCAGCTCCAGTCATTATCTCAGGATCATGAGATCCAGCCCTGCATCAGGCTTCGCGCTCAGCACGGAATTCGCTCAAGATTCTCTCTTTCCCTCTCCCTCGATCCCTCCTGCTACCCACTCTCACACACTCTCTCTAAAATAAATTTTAAAAATTAAAAAGAAAGAATGCTTTGATTACCTTTGGAAGATTTCAAGAAACCGACTCAATTTAAAAACTGGTAAATAGGGGCGCCTGGGTGGCTCAGTGGGTTAAAGCCTTTGCCTTCGGTTCAGGTCATGATCCCGGGGTCCTGGGATCGAGCCCCACATCGGGCTCTCTGCTCTGTGGGGAGTCTGCTTCCTCTTCTCTCTCTGCCTGCCTCTCTGCCTACTTGTGATCTCTGTCAAATAAATAAATAAAATATTTTTTTTAAAAAAAACTGGTAAATAAAAGGGAGTCTAGCATCTATTCTGCCTTTCTGTATAAACTGTATTCCATGGAAACAAAAAATTGATAGGAGAAAGTTCTTTAGAGCAGTCCAAATAATAAATGAAGAAAGAATGATTAAATCAGAATAAGACTCTTTTGCAACATCTAATAAAATAACAGATCGAAGCAATGATCATCAATGGCTGTGAAAATCATTAGGTGAAAAGTTGATATGGAACTTCACAATGGATAGATTAGGCTGGCAATACTTGAACCTAGTGATAAGTCTTATCAACACAGAGAGGTAACCAAACATTATGTGCCTTGAGAAATTATGCAAAAGAAGGTGTAACAGGGGTGCCTACGTGCCTCAGTCAGTTAAGCATCTGCCTTCAGCTAAGGTCATGATCCCAAGGTCCTGTGATCAAGCCCCAAGTTGGGCTCCCTGCTTGGTGTCTCTCTCTCTGCCTGCTGCTTCTCCCTTGCCCTCTGCCTGCTGCTCCCCCTGCTTGTGCTCTCTTTCTCTGTCAAATAAATATTTTTTAAAGGAGGTATAATAATCTCTGAAGTATTCTTTAAAAAAATTAAACCCAAGTCTGATCAAGCCTCTGGATTTAACTTCCAGGTCATATGTAACACAGTGGACAGAAGAACATGTTAAGTGACACTACAAAGATGCAGTCAGCAAAATCCAAAATGCAAAAAATTCTGTAAGACAAATAACCTACATTATTTATCAAATAAATTACAGGGGGCAGGAGGGAGGATAGAGGGAAAAGGAACTATACACTAAAAGAGACTTAAAAGTATACTAAACGCAAATGTGGACCCTGTATAGATCTTAACTCAAGCAAACCTGTATAAAAAAAGCAAAATCCTTTATGAGACAATTGTAAAAATTTTTAATACTAATTGGATATTTAATTACATTAAAAATTATTAATTTAGTGTGATCAGAGTATTGTGATTATAGCAAAAAAAAAATGTGTCCCTATATTTTAGAAATATATGCACACATATATTTACAGATAAAATTGTTATGACAGACAGGAACTGCTTCAAAACAATTTGGGAAAATTATTGGGAAGCACTGGTATAAATGAAATAAAACTGGCCATGTCTTTACTGTTGAAACAGGGTGATTGGCATATAAAGATTCATTATGCTACTCTATTTTTATATGTTTTTAAATATTCATTTTAAAGTTTGAAAAAAAAATACAGAATTCTCCTTCATAGATGGTTAACCTCTGAGGTGTTCTTATTTAACATACTAATTGTGCTCACCTACCCATGAGACACTATTGCAGGTGTTAAGACACAGTATAAGAGACAAGCATTTTAGAATTCCCTTCAATAAAGCTACTGACAAATGAAATAATTATTAAGTGGAAGCACATAATTTCAGAGATATGCCAATAGCAGTTAACAAATATGAACATGAACAATAAGAAAGCAGGTTGTGGGGGCGGTTTTTTGTTATTTGTTTTGGTAATCATCTCCCTACTTCCTCCTTTCTGCACAAACAATGATTTTACATCTGGCAATTCTGGGTTTCCTATTTTAGAAGGCCTTAAAATCAAAATTATGACAAACACATTCAACTACTCCCTAACTTGTTTAACTTTTTACTACAATATAATAACAAAAAGCAAAACTGAGCAAAGTAAGAAAAAAATGAAAAACAATTGCTTGAGAACTTTCCATGTAATCCAGGATATTAAGGCCAAAATGTCCCTCTATAACAGTGTAAGTAATAAACGACAACACTTGAAGTTGGTATATTGTGCAAGCCCAATAAATACGGTTCATGTCCTACAAATCAGAAACCATAGGACAAAGAATTATAGACTTCTTTTAAAACTTAGCTTGACATCTAACACCTAAAAAATAGATATTATAAAAATCCAAACCTACTTAGATACATATACACTTATAAGCAGCAGCTTAAACATGTCAAAATAAAATACAAACTATAGTTGTCCTTTATTTTTTAAATTTATATTCTCAAAGAATCTTTCAAACTGTTAAAATACTAAAACTCCCTTTAACTGCGCACTGGATAGGTAACACTCAAAGAAAGCACTTTCGAAAAATATATATTATATAAAGTAATAAATAGATATTAGTTGTCAAATGATGCATTTTATTTCATGAAAAAAGAGCTAGCCACTAATTTCTAGGTCACAACAGGGGAGCATGTAACATTAGACAGAATAAAACAGTGTTCAAAAGAAAAACAATTTTGATCATATCACCTCACTTCCCATGAAAAATTTTCAGTTCAAAAAAGCATGAAGGAAAAAAGTGAAATACATAGAGCAGTTGTAACCAATTATAAAATTCATACTGGGAGACAGGAGTAAATACACAGCATCCTATTAGGGAATAACAATGGCAGGTGTTATTCAATGTATTTTTCTGATTTAGGGAATGTATCTTGGTGTGTGATATCTCTGAAAACACCCAACTGTGAGTTCTCAGACAACCCACTTCAACCCTACACTGTTATGTATATATTCAAATAGAAGCAGCCAACATAAAGGACAAGCCTTTATGCAGAGGTGAGCAGACCAACATAGGGCACTACAACCTGGGTACCTCTACTGCTTTGTCAACTGTTTTGACAGCAACAGCAATCTACCTCTTTCTGAGAAGCAAAAATTGCTTTAAAAGAACATCAAGCATGGCATCTTTGGAAAAGAGACCAGTTCAAACAGCAACTAAGAAGAAAATCAGATGAATGAAGTACTGGAAAAAGAGATTTACTAGCCATAAAAAATGGTGCCAGAGTATCTGATACCAGTGTCTTATTAAAAAAGAAGAAATTAACTGAGACCCAAACATGAAAAAGGCACAAGGTCTTAGATCAATCAAGGCCCAAATTCCGTCCTTTTGCTCTTTAGTTCTACATTCTTTTCATATTCATTTTCATTCACTTTTCATTACATAGCACTACCTTCTCTTTCAATGAATGAGGTCTTCATTAGACTGTTATAAAACAGCTTGCATTTACTAAAAACCCTGGGCAAAGATGTGCATGTCCCAATGAGATTGTCCAATGACCCCCTTAGAACACGTTTTCAAGCAGAGCACCAAAAAAATAAAAATTCTGTCTAAAATGCAAACGCTCAGGTAAATGTTTGTTCTCTTCACAGACACCAAAGCCTAAGTGGACTGCTGTTTCTCACAGATCTGTCCACAGAAATTCCATATTAATTTTCTTGTTCTGAACCCATAGTATTTTGTATAGTTCCATCGATCTAGGACCAGAACCTGTGAAAATAGTACGTTCCAAGCCGCTTTCATAAAGTTACCTCTCTTTCTCACTTGTTAAGTATCCTAAAAAGCACCCTATTTCTTCTAAGCTTCAAATCCAGACCATTAACACCAGTGAGTGCTAATTCAGAGGTAAGCATAATAATAATAAATAAAATAATAAAAATAAATAATATATCATTTTTTTAGAATTTTTCCATGTACCTTTTCAGTACTTAAAATTTCATTTATATGCTAACATATATCTTCACTCAATCTAGACTCTTATTAAATCATAAAGACTTTGAGAGTAAATTTTGTCAAATACTTTACATGCAAATAAATTACCACACCATACAAAATATACATTCTTCTCTAAAACTATGGGAAATGTTAGTTTTTCTCTATTCTTCCTGGTATACTTCCAACTGTATCCAATCCTTAAAATAACTTGAAGAAACTTGAAGAAATAAATGAACCTAATAAAAACAAACTCAAAGGGCCACATCACCAAAGCACCAAATCCTTAATATTATTTGCTCCAAGAACAACTGCAGAATAGTTTTTTTTTAAAGTGTCATAATATAAATGTGGACCACTATATCATAACATGAATTATGTTAATACAATTTCCTAAGTTTAAATAACACACAATAGACTTAAAAACAATTATATGACAACCAAGCAATTACTTCAAATAGCAAAAGTGTCATCTCTTTACTGAATGCAAATTTATCATTTCAATCAATAGTTGTCCTGCAGAAGTCATAAATAAATGGGAACAGTATCTACCTGAAAAAATGTTCTGAGAAACTTACCATCATTTTGGCTCTTGCCCTTCATCTCCTCCTTCCACGATAGGATGGTGTTCAGGGGAACATAGTCCCTTATGTATTCTTTGCGTCTCTCCTCTAAGGTCATCTTCAGTAAACGTTCTTGCAAAATAAAAGCAGAACCTCCATTTGTATTTAACTTTTAAGTTCAGGAATTATTTTATAATTTAGCTATTAATCATGTAAACAAACCAAAGAACTGGTTGGGCTTGAAAAACATCAAAAGGAAAATCTAATGACTCCATATTTGAATGTTATAAAGTGTCAAGTTAATACCATTTTACAATGGGGGATTGGGGCAGAGCCTGATGAGGAAGACTCTTATGATAGCCCAAGAAATAAATGAGCTCTTTAAATCAACATATATTATCAGTCTACTATGTGCCAAGTAATATGTTTATACACTGCAGGTGCAAAGGTGATCCTTAACCTTGAGGAGTTCACAAGACAAAAGAGGAATGGATACTATACAAAATAATAACTACATAAATAAAATACAAAATTCTAAAACAGGTATGTATAAATGCTAAGAGCACAAGAAAGGCAGCCACCACAGCATTCTCTTAATTCGAAATGCCATCAAAAATAAAAGGGCGCTTTCAATTTAAAAATATCTTTATGGAGGTAATTAAATACTACTTTCAATATACATCTTGATAAGATTAAAATATCTTTAAAAATGCATCTTAGAATGACAATATAAAAATATTATTAAAAATGCATCTTAGAATTAAGAACAATAAGTTCTTTATAAGCGCTAGGTACTTCACACATAAAATTTCATGGAAATCATCTTTCTAACAACTCAGCAAAATTAATTGTATTATTATTCTTATTTTGTAGATAGGGAAATGAAGCACATCAAAGTTCAACAGCTGTCCAAAGCAAGAAAGCTTTCCATTAAAATCCAGTCAGATATCTCCAGAAGTCAAAAACTATAACCTATACTATTAGTCACTACAATGTACTACCTTCATAGGATAAGCTCCTCAGAAGAGGTGATGTGTTTCTGTTATGTCAGCTGTCATGTATCATATACTTTACCAAAGATCTCCACAATGTAAAGAGAATGACAATTGTTCTCTCTCCGTCTTTAAGCACACTACAAAAATGAATGGATTTAAGGAGAGTACCTAGTTGTAGGTGTCTAGCCCTCATAAAATAATCACTTGTGATTATAAGGCAAGTGATATAAGGCAAGTGATATAAGGAGCACTGGGTCTTATATAAGACTGATGAATCACTGAAACAAACTAATAATACACTATATGTTAATTGAACTTAAAATATAAAATAAAATAAGTAGAGGAAGGGAAATACTGTCAACTGCTATAGGAAGATCAGGAAGAATAAAAATTAATAAGCCACTGGTTTTATCAACTGGATCACCAACAGCACTGAAAAGAAAGCAAAGTGGTTAACAGAGCTTTCTGGATTCTAATCCCCAACCATGCAAATCTATGTGATCTTGTGTTACCTAATCTCTTAATGTCTCAGTTTTTCTGAGGTAGGTATTACACACAATTTATAGATGAAGCAATTAAGCCAGAGAGGTTGTGTAACATACCTAATGTTCTACAGCTAGTAAACGATACAAGTAAGATTCAAATCAGACAAATCTTCAAAGCTCTTGACCCTACAGTATACTACCTCATAGAGCTTTTGTGAAAATTAAATGAGATAACCCATGTAGGATACAGTAGTCCCCTTTATCTGCAGTTTTGCTTTCCATAGTTGTAGTTACCCATAGTCAACTGCAGTCGGGAAGAAGATAATCCTCTCTTTGGCATATTGTCACAGAGTCAGTAGTAAGCTAACACGATGTCATGTCATTAACCTCACTTCATCTCATCACACAGGCGTTTTATCATCTCACATCGTCACAAAAAGGATGAGTACGGGACAATAAAATATTCTGATGCCACATTCACATAACTTTTATTACAGTATATAGTCATTATTATTCTGTTTCATTATTAGTTACTGTTAATACATTACTGTGCCTAATTTATAAACTGAACTTTATCATAGGTACATGTGTATACACACACAGAGGGAAAAAAACAGCATATATAGTGTTCAGTACTATACATGGTCTTAAGCATCCACTGGGGGCCTTGGAACGTATCCCCATAATGAGGGGAGACTGTTGTACTTAGAATAGTGCTGTGCGGGACGCCTGGGTGGCTCAGTTGGTTAAACAGCTGCCATCGGCTCAGGTCATGATCCCAGCGTCCTGGGATCGACCCACATCGGGCTCCTTGCTCAGCAGGGAGCCTGCTTCTCCCTCTGACTCTGCCTGCCACTCTGTCTGCCTGTGCTCTCTCGCGCGCTCTCTCTCTCTCTCTCTGACAAGTAAATAAAATCTTTAAAAAATTTTTAAAAAAATAAAAATAAAAAAGAATAGTGCTATGCACACAAACAGGACTCAAATAGTAACTCTTTTTATATTGGTGCCATCACTGTTACTACTGAGTGGATTTAGAAATATTAGTTTCACTAGAGTACAGTTGAGATCCAGGAAGACTACAAGGAAACTAAGGAAAAGAAGTGAGAACAGCAACTCCGGATGAAGCCCTTTGTAAAGAAGAGTATTTTATGGTAGAGACTCAAGTATCATTACAGGCTGAGGAGGGGAACCTAAAGACATTGACAAACTAAATATATCCAAAAGGGAATAAAGGATAGCCAAAAAAAAAAAAAAAAAAAAAAGGAAGGAAGGAAGGAAAAAAGAAAAAGTGCTTCCATTAAGGTAAGAACAAGGCTGAAAGGACAAAGGACGTGTAAAGAAATGAACAGAGGAAAATGTTAGGGCTGTTCATGTTATATGACATACATTTTCAAAATGAATGAAAAGGAAATGTCACGTATTTAATATAGGAGGAGGGGGTCCTGATAGAATAGGAAGCTTGAAGGAAATGGTAAATTTGGAATACTCACACAAAGGAGGAAAAGGGTTGAGTAGCACATTCCAAAGCACTACTGCAAGAGTTCAGATCACTAATATAGACATATTGCAAGATCAGTAATTAGGTTGAAAGATATTATGAAGCAACTTGTAGTTTTAGTAAATGTCAGAAGGTAATATAGAAATGCAACCTGGCCTCTGTCATTCCATTTATAGAAACATTAAGTATGGATACTTAGAAAAGAAACAAAATCAATAATAAAAAAATAAGATAAAACAGAGAGGTGATTTATGTTCCAGTACTTGAAATTATAATACACATTAAGTAGTTTTAAATTAGGGCTCAAAACAATACATTAATAATGTTCATTTAACATATGTGGACTTAAACAATGAAACATACTAAGGACCACAAACATCTATACAGTTTCTTTGGCATTACACAAAACTTTTCCTGAAAGAATGCTTCCCCTTTACAATGAATCTGCTCTATGAACCAAGCATATTAAGTAGACAAACCTACTGTTAGATGGCATACTGAGATAAAGTGTGTTTACAGAATGCCAGACATTTCAATGAGGAGGATAAGCCTTCCTTCAGACTTAAATAACAGCTGCAAAAATACAATACCATCCTCACCAGTGCAATGAAAGAAAAAAGGTCATGCATCCCATCAGCTTCTTTAATACTAACCACTGTATTAGAAATCCTTAGTTCTCTCTTGATGGTACAATACATACTTTTAAATATTAAATATTCAAAAATAGACATCCTGATACACTGAGACCTACGCTAAAGTCTTCACATCACAGTTTAAGTTTTACCTTAACCATTAAACACCATGCAAAAATAGGTTAGATTTAGACAAGACATATTTAATTTGTTAAATACCCTCTTTAATTGTGCACTTGCTTCTTTACTTGAAAAAATTTAATTTGGTTATGTTTTCCCCTATTATTAGAAGCAAAATATCAAAAACTCAAGACATTAAAGATTCTAAAATGCCTGCTTGCCACAGTCCAAATGTATAGATGTTAAATGAAGGACCATTATAACATTGTCACTTTAGGAACATTATGACAGAAAAATACTTCTTAAGCAATTACCATAATTTCATCAGTGAATCAGGTATTGAAAACAATCTTGATTTCCATTATCTTGCCTTATTATCAATACAAAACTAACATTTCAAGACCATCAACAAAAATGGGCATAGAGGATCTTTCAATGCTTACAAGGAAAACTGTTGGGAAAAAAATTGGAAATGTGCTGAAACTAAAGTAACTGACACTGCAAAAACAAAGATTATTTGATACTACTTTATATATACTAGGCTATTATTCTCGAATTTTTAGTTCTATATAAGCCCATAATCATTAAGACATAATTAAATGACATACAACCTAATCTTTCAATATTTTAAAAGCCATTTTAGATCTTCCCAGCAGTTAATTTGAAAAAAATAAAATCCTCATCCCTTTCCTTCTACATTGAAGTGGGCCCTATATAAAGGATTATTTCCCACATACATTCTCTTTCTTATGTCCACTGTTTGGCCTTAGTGTTTATAAAGGCCAGGACTTGCGAAAAGAATCTACAGGTTTTAAAGAGCTATTATCAAGGAAATCAACTCTCAACCTAGTCACCCCATTATCCTTCTAATATGAATAAAATGGGATACTTCGGAGAGATCTGCACTACCCTCACCCGACTTCACTCTGGATACACAGGTTTAGTCTATGTTAGCAGTAGCAATGCAAGTATCTGCTACACTTCTGTAAAAAACTAAAGAATAGAAAAGTGTGAAAAGAATGAAAGAAAAAACGCCAGAGACTAAAGTTTTATGTCGGAATATTATCTAACTATAATGCCAAAGAAAAAGAGGAGGGGGAGAAAAAAACAGGATTGGATGGTACACTTCTGTGTCCTCTTACAGCAATCAGTGCCACCGTCAATCTAGCTGATCTGGACAACCTTTAATATGCACAAATTTCAGGGGTAGATGCATTCACCGAGAGTGATATCAGCTTCACAATCTTACACTGAGCAACTTCTGGTTACAAATGGGCATGAAATACACAGAAACACACTGCAGAGAAAAGCCCATTCAGACTTCGCTGAAAGCACTTATCCTGACGGACAAGACGCCCGTTTTCAGTTTCCCTTAGAGTTCCAGGTTTCAAAAGTCACACTGCAGCGCAGAAGGGGCCTAGAGAAGGGGTGAACGCCCGAAGGTGCGGGCACTCTGCCAGTTGGGGGGTGGGGGACAGAGAGGAGGAGTGAACAGATGAGGGTCAGCTTGGCGCGGAGGCGCAGCTGCAGCCCGTGTGCCCGCCGGCGGGCACGTGTCCCTGGGACAACCTGGCCGGGAGTCCGAAAGTCCCAGATGGGGTCCGGGGAGAGGGTGGGGGACCTGGGCAAGTTGTGCCGCGCTCGAGAACTGACGCGCGGGGATCCAAGCCACCAGCCAGGCTAAGGCAGCCCTGCATGGGGAGAAAGTGACCGGGCGCGGCAGGCAGCAGAGGGGCGTGCGCCCACACGTGCGCGAGCTGCAGGTGCCCGGGGGCGGCGCGTGCACGCGGGTGTGCGCGCGCGTGTGCGCGTGTGTACACACGGACTCGCGAGGGAGGCGGCACCGGCCGGGCGGGCGCGAGGCGGGAGCTCGGGCGGAGGGCGCCGCGGCACACACAGCCCTGACCCCCGCCCCCACTCGACCCCCACCCCCCGCACCCCCAGGACTCGACCGGCCAGTTACCTTTCTCCTCTCTCCACACCTTTTTCTTCTTGTTGCTGGGGTACATGTTGCCGTGGGGGTGGCTGGCTTTAAGCTGCAAGTTCCCCAGGCTCACGGGCAAACAGGGTGTGTGTGGAGTGGGAGGGGTGGGAGGGGGCACTCTGGAGGAAAAAAAGTGCAAGAGGCTCCGGGTCCCGCGCCACTCGCCAATCGCCGCCCTCTTCTCTCAGCCCGCGCTCGGCTTCGGTTCCCACCCGCCTCAGCCCAGCGGCCGCCGCCACAGCAGCACCTCAGAGCCTGTCAACTAGGTCACGCCTCGCGCTAACCTAACACCCGCGCAGGCCCCGCCTCCCAGCCGCTAGCCAGCGACGCCTCCCATTGGCTGCAACGCCCGCCGCTCTCCGCGTTCCAGTCACCGCGCGCCCCTACTTCGGCCCCAGGGCGCACGCGCAGGCGCAGGCTCGGGCCAGACGCCGAGGACGTTGGGGAGCTGGAGGGGGCGGAGCCAGGGCGCGAGGGGGCTGGAGATGGCCTCGCATTAGGGGGGGCGGGGCGTGGAGCGGACGCCTGGGAGGAGCGTGAGGTTGCGGGAGCTTTCCCCGCTTCTCAGCGCTTGAGAACCTGAGGGCGTGGCCTATAGGGCCAGGTGCGCTAGGTACCTGGCGAGTCAGCGAGAGAAAGCTGCGTCTGGAGCTGCAGGACGTGAAAGTGGGAGAATTCAGTCAACGCGAATTGTGCACGTTTACTCTAACTGACCCGTCTGGATGGATTTTACCATATAATCTGAAGCTTTCCTCTTGGTGAGTAAATATAACCCGAAGAAGTGAGAGGATTGGGAAATACTTCCGCACCATACAATCAGCTCCTCAACCTTGTAGTAAAAATTACAGTCTTCAAGATTTAAAAAAAAAAAAAAAAAAAAAAAAAAAATTACAGTCTTCGCTGGAGTGTGGTGAAGTTTAGAACGAGCAAAGATAGACTGGACTAAACCAGGGTTTTAGGAACTTAGTAGTGGACAACCAAAATGTTATATTGGAAACAAAAAACTTAAAGCAAATTCCAGTGAGTGTCAACCAGAGCCAAGTCATCTTATCTTTTTTTTCTCCAACTGCTTCAACTTAAGGCACTGGATTAAAGCGTTGGCTTGATTCTGGATAATACTAATCTCTTGGTGTTCTGAAAATCCAGTTCGGATAGAGTCCACCACAAGAGTAGGGTGACCTAGAATTTAGAGGAAGTTTGACAACTCCCTCCCCCAAATGTATTGCATTTCTAAATATCAGACCATTTTCAAGGCTGATTTGGTGGATGTAGTGAAACCACATTTATCTGACGTTTGGAGTTGCCATGTTATTTGTGTAGTACTTAAGCCAGGTGTGTAAGAGCTAATATTTGCAACACATTTTTTAATAGTAAGAGAAAAGGAAAAAAGAAGAAGGTTATTAAGGTTTGTAAAAACAAAAAAAAAAAAGAAAGAAAGAAAGAAAGAAAAATGTTTTCAGTAACAGGAAACTCATGACTACGATTCATGACATAGTAGGTAATAATTTTTATTTTAACATTGTCTATGCTTCTGTTTTTCTTTTAATGCTGTGAATTTGGCTGGGAAAAATAACCAAGTCTTCAAGAAGGAAGTGACACTTGGGCTAGTAATAAAAATATGCACTTATTTTTTTGACAGTGGAAATAAAAAGCTCTGATTCAAGACACATTACAAAAGTAGAATCAATAAAAATTAGTAATGGAATAGATTTGGGGAACAGGATGAGGAACAGAAAGAAGAGTTTCATGGAATAGTTAAGAGGAGAATAGCAGTGTTAATAATAATAGGCAATCCAGGAGTAGTTGCAGATTTTGTGAGAAATATATTAAGTTCTTATTTAGAAATGCTACATGTAAAGTGTCTGCAGGAAAGTGCATCAGACTGGACACTATCCCTTTTGTTACAAGACGGAGGCTATTTCCAACCCAGAGTCCACCTGTGTTTTCTTAGGAACCTAACACTGTGATACTGATTATTCTTTGTTTCACGTCAACTTAAGGAACTAGAACCATACATCAACTTTCAAACTTTCTCAAGTCTCTTCCATGTTAAAAACAAAACAAAATTCCTCCTATGATTCCACAACACCCTCCAGCTACTGCTTCTCCTTCATTTTCAAAAGGTTGTTGATACCTGCTGTGTCAGTTTCCTTACTGCCCACTTTCTGCTTTTCAGTCCACTTTCTTCTTGTTTCTACCTTATTAACCAACTGAAATAGCTCCTATTAAGGTGGCCAATGACCTTCATGTGCTATTTAATGGACATTTTTCAATCTTTCTCTTACACGATCTCTCAGCAGCATTTAAGACTCAGCCTCATATTCCTCCCTGCAGCATTCTTTTCCTTCAATTTTTCTCACCCTTTTGAGATTCCTCCTATACGGCCATTTCTTCTCAGTTTCCTTTACTGGCCCATCTTCCTTTTCAGCCATTACATTTTGGAGTTCATTAAGACTTAGTCTTAGCCCTTTGTCTCTTTTCACTTTATACTTTTTCTTCAAATAACTTCATCTGTACTCACGGTTCAGGTATAACAGTGATTCTCAGCCAGGGGCGGTTCTGCACTGCAGGGGACATTGGCAGTGTCTGGAGACATTTTTGGTTGCCCCAACTGGGAAAAGAGTGCTACTGGCATCTAGTGGGCAGAAGTCAAGGATGCTGCTAACCATCCTAAAGTGCATGGGACAACCCCACAACAAAGAATCCTCTGACCCAATATTTCAACACTGCCAAAGTTGGGAAACCCTGAGTTACACCAATGACTCCCAAAGTTATTATCTTCAGCAAAAATTTCTTCTTGAACTTTTGACCTATACATGCTACCATATATTGAATATCAACTTTAAGAGGCAGTGTTATGTACCGGTTCAAAGGCACCTGAAACTAGACCATCTTGATTCAAATCCTGAGTTCACCATTATTGATTATGTGACCCTTGGCAATTACTCAGTCTCTACACATTGCTTTTTTTATTATGTGGATATGATAATTTAGTATCTACCTTGATTGGCGTGAGGATGAAATGAGTTAAATAACATATGAAGTGACTAACACCTAGTAAATGTGGCAGCAATGTTCACTAATACAATTTTATCTCTCTTGACCCCTAGGAAGACTGTATTTCCCAGTGTCCCTTGAAGTTAGGACAAGTGACTGCATCCTAGGTGGGTTATAAAGCAAGAGTGATGTATGCCACTTCCATGCCTACCCATCAAATCCTCTATACACTCATCCATATTCTCTCTTTTCTTTTCATGGTGGTCTCAGAAGCAGCATCTCAAGAAGGAAGGAGCTTGGATCCCTGAGTCACTGCTTGAAGGAGTATCTCAGTGATCCAAGGATTACCACATCAGGCTATGATATAAACAAGAAACCTTTATTATCTTAAGGCATTGGTATTTAGAGGGTATTTGTTTCAGCATTAAGTATTAATTATTCTGACAAAATACCATTACCATACAGGAGTATTAAATATTAATGTTTAATGTCTCAATATTTAAAATGTACCATGTACCACACTGAACTCATGATCTTTCCTCCACACTTAGATTTCTTCCAGGGTCCTCTATCTCTTTGAATGGCTTCATCACCCTTTCAGTTGAGCAATCAGCAACCCTAAATACCATCCGTGATACATCTTATAACTTCATTTTCATTTCAATGAATTGTTATATCATCTCAATTTTATCTCCTATATCACTCTTTTATTGCTCTCCTTTCCAATGGCACTGCAGTAAACTCAGTTAAGAAATTAACTGGATTCTTTAAAAAAGCTTCCTAATGTGCCCCCATGTCTTCTTTTGCCCCTCTTATGTCCATTCTCTGTCCTGCATGTGGAATTACCTTGTCAGATATGATCATGTCACCTCGCTGGCATAAATTGTTCAATGACTTTCTGGTGCTCTTTGCTTTGGATTGAATTGTATTCCCCCAAAATTCATATATTGAAACCTTAGTTGACTGTGGGATTATATCTGGAGATTAGGTCTTTAGGAGGTAGTTAAGGTTAAATGAGGTCACAAGGGTGGGACCCTAATCCAGTAGGACTGTGACCTTATAAGAAGAGATAGATAGGGGCACCTGGGTGGCTCAGTGGGTTAAGCCTCTGCCTTGGCTCAGGTCATGATCTCAAGGTCCTGGGATCGAGCCCCACATCGGGCTCTCTGCTCAGCGGGGAGCCTGCTTCCCTTCCTCTCTCTCTCTGCCTGCCTCTCTGCCTACTTGTGATCTCTGTCAAATAAATAAATAAAGTTTAAAAAAAAAAAGAAGAGGTAGATAAATATATATCTCTTCACCCTCCTTCTACACCTACCCCTCACATCCTCTATGGGAAGGCACAGTGAGAAAGTGGCTATCTGTAAGATAGGAAGAGAGCCTTTACCATAACCGACACTGCCAGCATCCTGATCATGGACTTCTAGTCCTCAGAATTGTGAGAAAAAAATTCAGTTGGGGTATCTGGATGACTCAGTTGGTTAAGTGTCTGCCTTCAGCTCAGGTCATTATCCCAGAGTCCTCAGATAGAGCCCTGGAACAGCCTCCTTGCTAAGAGGGAAGCCTTCTTCTCCTTCCCCCTCTGCCTGTCACTCTCTGCTTGTGCTCTCTCTCTTTCTCTGTCAAATAAATAAATAAAATCTTTTTAAAAATTCTTTTGTTTAAGCCATTCAATCTATGGCATTTTATTATGCCAGCCCAAGCTGACTATTACAGTCTTATAAAAACTAAATCATTAAGAATGGAGAGTGCCCATTGCCTACCAGTTCTGTCCACTGCTACCACTCAATCTCTGGTTCCAATCATACCAACCATAGAGCTTTTCAGTTACTTGAACACATCTTATTCACACCATGTGGTCTTTTCACTTTTTTGGTACTATGCCTAAGACACAATTTGCATAGTGGACCCTTTCTTATTCTTCAGAGTTGAGGTTAAAAATCGTTCCCTGGCAGAGGCCTCCCTAACTCTGACCCCACCTGACCTCTACCCACAGTTTTCTTTTATATGCCCTCAGTGCTAATTTATTTTCCTCTGAAGCATTATTTATACTTTGTAATTATACTTTTATTTTAGTAATTCTTTCATTAATATTTATCTTTCACTGTGGACTTACAAACTCTCTAAGGACAGGAAATGTGTCCACTACCCACAGAGAATAGTACAATGCCTGGCACATAATAGGTTCTCAATTAAAATTATTAAATGAGAAACACTTTAAATGAGCATTATTCATACAGAGATGTTGATAAAACTGAGGGAGAGCATGTGAGACCAAAAGGGGTTACATTGGAGAGGGCATAAAGTTAATGTGAAGACTAAGAGAGGAAGTAAATGAAATTAACAAATGCCTGAAGGAGAGTTACCATTCATCCTTAGCATACAGTAGCTATTCAACAAATGAATGAATGAGTGAGGGAGTGATGGAATGACTGAGAAATTGTGTTCAAGAAAGTAGAAAAATAATTGAAATTCAGTTTTAAGAGAAACCAATAATATATTCTCAAGATGTTTGTGGTCAGAAATGTCAGATACCTCACAGAGATCAAATATGATGAAAACTGAGAAAAGATCATTGGGTTTATAGTCTATGTAAATCGGTGAAAATAAAAACAATTGAAGAGGAATTGAGAGAAACAAGAAGTAGTGATTGTGGACTTTTTTTTTTTTTTGACATGTTCAGAAGCTAAAGAATAATTAGAGGAGATAGTAATTGAAAGGATACCAGAACCAAGGTAAAATATTTCTGAGATATGAAATGAGAAGTGTTTAAATTAAGAATTTTGGTAACAAAAGATTGAAACAAAAAAAAGAGAGAGTGAGAGAGGACAAATGTTAGAAATATCAGAATAAGATAGAGTAAATGTAGATAGAATCAAAAGTAGAATACAGAAAGTGCATTTCATCTTTTGTGATGAATTAGAAAAAGAATGGAGATTCAAAAAATTTTAAATAAAAAGAAAGTAGAGGGAAGATAGGTCCAGTGAGTTCAGTTTCAGTAAAAGTATGAGGCAAAATCATCTGCTAAAAGATGCTAATAAATCTGGATCCAAATGGGGAATGAAAAAAAGATGATTTGGAGAATGCTTAACAGATGATATTTAAGAGTTTAATTAAATTATGTTTAGGTACTTTTTAAAAGTACAGAAATTGGGAAAATCCCATTTTGAACTCCGTTGGTGAAAGGAAAACATTCTAGGGAGAATTCTGAATAATGGTCCCAACGATTTCCAGGATCTAATCCCTGGAACCTATGAATATTACCTCATTTGGCAGAAGGGACTTTGCAGATATGATTGAGGATCATGAGATAGGAAGATTATCCTGTATCATCATGGTTGACCATAAATGTAATCACAGGTGTCCTTAGAATAGGAAGACAGAGATTAAAGCATGGGAAAACTAATTTACAAAGGGAGTAAACCTAGAAATTCAAGGCAATAAATATGTCTCTTTCTGAATTACCTGTATACACTGTAAATGTTTAACATGTTTTTGGCATAATTTTCTCAGCTAAATCCATTCCTTGGATAGTCTTAATAGCTCTGTGCTTTTACCTAAATATTAATTTTCATTTCTGATCCTAGCCTTGAGGGTACCCACTTGTGAAATGCCCATATTGTTAAAGATAGTGAAGAAGGTGTTTTTAAATACCTTTTAATGAAAATGTAATGAAATGCCTTTTTTTTAAAAAAGTCATTAAAAAAAAAAGTCATTGGGGGCACCTGGTGGCTCAGTGGGTTAAAGCCTCTGCCTTCGGCTCAGGTCACGATTCCAGGGTCCTGGAATCGAGCCCTGCATCAGGCTCTCTGCTCGGCAGGGAGCCTGCTTCCTCCTCTCCCTCTCTGCCTGCCTCTCTGCCTACTTGTGATTTCTGTCTGTCAAATAAATAAACAAAATCTTTAAAAAAAAAAAAAGCCATTGAACAATAACAACAAAAAAAAGTCATTGATCACCAGGATTTGTTTGCCTTTGTCCCAGTAAAACCTCAACAGTTCCTTACTCAAACAGAGGATAAAGATTTTCACCCACATGGGGACCAAAGCAGACTTGGTCCCTATGTCTCTTGTCCACTATAGCCTTCAGAGGTTAAAGTAAAGGATGATGTAAGGTCAGCGGCTTATATACTTAATTGTGTTTTCATTTAAGTGCAGTTTGCACTGCTGAAGGTAAAATACAAATAAGAACTTCCAGCAACTCTATTATTTGAACTTTATTGTGGACATTTACAAATTGGACTTCTGGTTTCTTCCTTTCCTTTCAGAGACCAACTCTTATCTCAAACCTACTGCTTATCTCTTACCAGAGGAGTAGCAGAATAGATAAGATTCCCTCCCTATACCCTGCTCTCTCCAGCAGCCACCTTCATTGCTGTTGAAAGGAACTTCCTGGCAGCTCATTGGTCCAAGAGTAAGGAAATGGTTGCTTAGCAACCAAATCCTGACCCTCCCACAGACCTGAAAAGGGGAAGCTTGTGGGCCAGCCACCTAGTTCTGCCTGTGTTACAGTGAGAAGGAGCTGCTCAGGAGGAGATGAAGCTCTTGTCCCTATTAATTGAGATATTGATCATTCTTGGGGTCATAATTAAAAGTAAGTTTTTCTGTCCTTATGGTTGCCTATGAAAATCTTTTTAACAGCAGTAAGGGTGGAAGCTGATTAGAAGATCAGAAGTATCACTATACTCCCAATTGATACCATTTTGGGGTAAGTACTTAAAAATATCCAAGAAGGATAGATATCAGTGATCCTCTTATTTAGGACAATACTTGGAAAGGATATGTGTATAAGAGAGATAGGGAGGGAGGGAGATAAAAATAGAAAAGATTGAGCAAATCTATGAGGATAGCATTATAGTCATTTTTATAGAGTAGGGATATTTGAGATAGGTTATTAAATTTTGTTAAATCCAGAATATAATGAAGATCTAGTTCTAGACTTTAAAGGAAAAGTAGAGGATTCAAAAAGTGGTAAAGCACATTACTTTATATTCGTGAAATTTTTTTTAATCTTTTCACAATAACAACTGTACTTCCAAAGTTTCCATGATTCCTGACTAGTTACTATTTTAAAATGGAAATTATTTTCCAGTCTTGTTTCTCTTGTCTTTTTTTTAATTAATTTTACCCAGTCCTCAGATAATTTACTCAGTCATGTATTCAATCTAAGAAATGTTTATTTACATTTACCCAGAAATGCAGGTTTGATATAATATCTGAAAAATAATTTAACTTACCACATCAGTAGAATAAAAAACAAAGACCACACGATCATCTCAATTGATACAGAAAAGACATTTGAAAGAATTCAACAGCCCTTTCTGATAAAACACTCAACACATTAGAAATAGGAACTTGCTCAACCTAATAAAAAGCATCTTCAAAAAACCCACACCTCTACCAACACTTGTAGTGGACATAGCATAATATATAAACCTGTCAAATCACTATGTTGTACACCTGAAACTAATGTAACACTGTGTGTCAACTATACTTAAAAAAAAAAAATCCACACCTAGTGTATTTAATGGCAAAAACCTGAATGCTTTCCCCCTAAGATTAGGAGCAAGACATTCTCGCCATTTCTATTTATTCATTTCAACGTTGTACAGGGGGGCCTAGCCAAGGCAATCAGATAAAAACAAATAAAAGACATCAAGATTGGGAAGGAAGAAGTAAAACTACCTGTGTTCATTAAAGACTTAATTTTATGTATAGAAAACCATAAGGTGTCCACTAAAAAACTATTAGGACTAAGAAATGAGTTCAGCAAGGCTGAAGAATAAAAGGTCAATATATAAAAATCAGCTATATTTCTTTACAGTCACAATGAACAAACAAAAAAAATGAAATCAACAGTTCCATTTAGAATAGCATGGAAAGGAATAGAGTACTTAGGAATAAATTTAACAAAAGTACAAAGCTCATACTCCAAAAACTACAAATATTGTTGAAAGAAATTAAAGAAAACCCCAATAAGTGAAAAGACTTATCATATTCATGGATTAGAAATCTTAATATTAAGACAGCAATACTCTCCAGTATTGATCTGCAGATTAATATTAAGACAGCAATACTCTACAGTATTGATCTGCAGATTGAATATAAAATCCCAGCTGACTTCTTTGCAGAAATTAAGAAAATGATCTGAAAATGAATACAGGCATGAACATTTTTAAACAAAAAATAAATTTGGAGGACTCACTCTTTAACATTTATTACAAAGCTATGGTAATCATCAGTATGATACTGGCATGAGGACAGACATATAGATCAATGGAATATCACAGAGTTCAGAAATAAACCCTCACATTCATATAGTCAATTGATTTTTGGGAAAGATGCCAAAGCAACCCAATTGAGAGGGGAAAGAATAATCTCTTTAGCAGATGACAGGGATGACTGCAGAGCCATATACAAAAAAAAAAAAAAAATCAATTTGGTTACCTACCTCACACCATACACAAAAATTAATATAAAATGGGTCAAAGACCTAAATATAATAGCTAAAGCTTTAAATCTCTTAGAAGAAAACAGGCATAAATCTTTGTGACCTTGGATGAGGCAAATGATTTCTTAAGTATACCACCAGAAGCAGAAGAAAAGAAGAAACATAAACTGGACATCATCAATATCAAGCACTTTTATGCTTCAAAGAACATCATCAAGAAACTGAAAAGACAAAGCATAAAACAGGAGAAAATTTTTGCAAATCATATATCTAATAAGGTTTGATATTCAGAGTATAAAAACAACCCAGTTTTTTTAAAAGGGCAACAAACACTTGGGCACAGGTTTTCTGTTTGGACATATGCTTTCACTTCTCTTGAATATGTACCTATGGAATTCAGTAAATGTTTCTCCAGAAAGTATACAAAAATGACCATCAATACATGAAAATATATTAAATATCATTGACCATTAAGAAAATGCTCATCAAAACCAAAGTGAGATGCCACACTGAGGACTTAACTATAGCAATAGCAGTGGGGACTGAGAGGAGTAGATGGATAATAAGGCTAGAGAGAATAGTGACATAAGAGTCCAAAGTGGGGCACCTGCTCAGTCCTTAGGTGTCTGCCTTCTACTCAGATCATGATCCCAGGATCCTGGGATTCCTGCTTGGCAGGAAGCCTGCTTCTCCCTCTCCCACTCCCCCTGCTTGTGTTCCCTTTCTCTCTGTGTGTGTCTCTCTCTGTCAAATAAATAAATAAATAAGATCTTAAAAAAAAAAAAAAGAATCCACAGTGAGAGTGTGCTGAGAAGTTGGGCATTTCCAATAATGCCAGATGCCAGAGAGAGTGCAGGAATGAGGTAAGGGCCAAGGAGTCACCACCGGATTTAATAGCTGGGGAATCTTTCCCTTTCCAGGACAGTTTTATCAGAGAAGCAGAGACAAAACCAGATAGATATTGATGTTGAGTGAACAGGAAGAGAGAAAGTAGAGACAGTGATGATAATTACAGAGTTCTTTCTGGCACTTTGCAGGGTCAAACTTGAGTTTTCAATAGATCATTTCTTGATTGCAGGTCTACAGAGACCCAGAGCAGTAGTTAGTAGGGGAGAGGACAGTTACTTTACAAGCTAGTCCTAAAAGACCTAAGATTCGTACACAAAATCATTTAACCCACTCTATTTTTTTCTTTTCCTGCCTTTCTACCCCTAGTTCTCTAGGCAAAACGGACAGATCTGCATTTTTCTACTCAAATATACCTTGCAAGCATGCATATTTTTTATACATTTTTTCACTTAATGTTCAATGTACTTTTACTAAATTTGAATAAAAATATTTAAAAGAAAGCTGCCTTAACTATGTGATTGCACTGACTCTGCACTCACCTAGGGAAAGTTCTAAAAGAGTTGCTGAGACTTTTTTTTTTTTTTTTTTTTTTTTTTGCCTTTTGCCTTTTGGTAAATCCTCAGAATAAAGTATGGAAAGAATCAGAATAAAGCTGATGGAAAGATGAATAGTTTATCCCAAGCGTGGCTAGAAAATGGAAGTAACATCAATAGTTTATGTTGGTTTTTTTTTTTTCTCTTTGTACCCTACCAACCTAGCCTCCGATTTAAGGTAGGGTAGGGTATGTAACTGAAGCAGAGAAAAGACATAGCCAGATATCTGGCTCTACATTATCCAGGATCCCAGGTTTCCCTATCTTATCTATCTCTTTCTAGTAGTAATTCTTCATTACCTTACAAGTTCTACAATTAGAAAAATATGTATATAAAACAAAATGAAACAAAGTTTATAGCAACTCTCTCCCCTGACACCCACCCAGCAACTCTACCCCAGTTGAAAAAGGCAAGTTGCTCATTGATCTCGAACTAATCAGAATTCAGAAAACAAGTGTCTAGCAATCATATCTAGTTCTTTGTCAGGTCCAGACAGGAAGCACATAAAGGCCAAGTCTTGGACACGTCACAGAGGATATTGAGCTTAAGCAATACAAGCAGATTATCTTACTGCTCCAGAAATAGGCTTGCTGTTTTGAATACCATGTGAAATTTAGGAGTTCTAAGTTACCTTTGCTTCCTTTCAGTTCTTTTACATTATACTTCTAAAAAAGGGGCAGGGGATACATTATAGGTATCTGGAGCATCTTTCCTTGAAGAGAAGCAGGAGAGAGCAGGTGTGTTATGGTGGGATTTTTTAACTACTAGAGAAGCTTGATTGCTGTATTATGTTATTGATCAGTAAGGAAGCTGATTTTTCTTTTGTGATTTGTCCTGAATGATGTAAGGCTCTTTCTTCTTTACCTCGGTTCATCTGAAAGGTTTCTACAACTCTACAGTTCTACTACTACTACTACAATTAGTACTATTATTTGGAACCATTCAGTAGGATAGCACACAATGGCAGGAGGGCAGCCCTCAGGCTAAGGAAACCTGGAGGAATACACCCTCCCTCACCACCCTGAACCCATTAAAGCCCATCCAACAGCCTTATTTCCCACTATCCAGGCTGCTTTGTAGACCTGCCTTCTTCTGACACTTCCCAATTCTACTCCATTTTCTCCATACAAAGATTCGTATGTCCCTCTTGTCACATACCTGCTCCAAGAATTCTCTCTGCCAGTGAGCACCCTCTATCTGCTCCTGATTGATCCTAACTAAGATCTACTTCCCATCCATTGAGACTGCTCTCTCAAAGAATACCAATCGCCCACTGATAACTAACCCAGTGGCCTCTCACTGTTCTTGCTGCTTAACTTCTATGCAGCATTTGACACTATTCACCATCTTCTTTCCCCCCCTCAACCAATGTAGAATCTTAGGCTCTCTGGCTTGCCTTCTAAACCCTCCTTTTAAATGTTATGCCCAAAGTTCAGTGCATGGCTCTCTTGTTCTTCATATTCTGTTACTCTCTTCCAAGCCCCAGCTCCTTTTACATACGTATTTGCATCCTAGACCTTCCTCCTGAACTCTAGATATGCAGGGTCAGCTGCGTGATGTTCATGAATAGTATATGGTCTGCAAAAGTCATAAATTCAGTCTCAAAGTTAGCTCCTCTTCTGTGTTTCTTCTATTAATGGCATTAATAATATTAATTTATCATTAATATTAACATTAATTATTATTAATTAATATTGATTCTATTAATGTTATGCTAATAATATCCCTCCCTGCTCCACTACTTTTCAAGCACAAAACTGTATAATCATACAATTATAATGCACTAAGTATCATCTAATTCCATGTTTTTTATAGATGTAGGACTGAGGCCCAGAGTGGTGAAACGGATTCCACAGGGTCATTCTGCAAAGCCAAAATCTCCGAATCCTTTACAATTATCAATTCCTTTATTCCTTTGCCAAAGCCTATCAATTCCACAGTGTTTCTCCCATCTATGAATTTTCATGTCTCAATTTAGAGTCTCATTGTAGTATCTTTTATCTACATGACTGCACTTATAACTCTTCTTTCTTATTCACAATACAGTATTGCCAGAAATAATATTCCTAAACCCCAGATTTGATCATAATTTTCAAGCACCTACTTTATGCAGAATAAAATCCAACATCCTGTCCATCAGTCAAAATCCTATGTAATTAAATCCCAACTTCCTTTCTATTTTCTCTATGTTACACACATATTCTATTTCAACAAATTCAAACTATCAGCGACTCAGTATACCTACCTCTCTCACTTGCATGTCTTTCTCAATCTGTTCTGCAGACAAGCTGTCTGCAGTGATGGACTGTCTGTAGGAATGTACTATCATTCCATTTTCTTCCCCATCACCACCATAAGTCTACAGCACAACATCCTGCTCATCTTTTAAGATCCATCTAAAGTTCTACTCCCCCAGAAAAAAACCTTTTCCAAGCTCTTCCTCAAAGCACATTGCACCTTCATTTTCTTATGCGTCATGGCCTCATAATTGAGTTAGTTTTTAACTCCCTCACCAGATTGTCAACAATTTTTAAAATTAGCACTTGTAACACTTTAAAATTTGTAAAACACATGAAAAAATTCCCAACACCTGTGGGGTAGAACGTGCAGACATTCTTGCTTGTCTAAATTTACATATTTTCAAAACCCTGAAGTACCGCATGTAGTAAGATGTGAATCCTCCAGTGGGAATCAAGTTTTGTTTTAACTCTGTATCACCTGTTTGTTATTCTAAGTCTGTATTCTACAAAGTGGACTGCTCTAAGTTTTTGCCTCATAATCATATTTACTTGCTGCAGGCTGTTTCTATATACTACCAAGAAGCCAGATGAAAAATAGAAAAATTCAACCCATCATTCAAACATTTTATTTTTTTATTTTTTAAAATATTATTTATTTATTTGTTTGTTTGACAGACAGAGATCACAAGTGGGCAGAGGGGCAGGCAGAGGGGGTAGGAAGCAGGCTCCCCACTGAGCAGAGAGCCCAATGCGGGGCTGGATCCCAGGACCCCCGGATCATGACCTGAACCGAAGGCAGAGGCTTAACCACTGAGCCACCCAGGCACCCCCATCATTCAAACATTTTAAAATGTAGTATTCATATGTTTGCTTCTGTATAGAACAAACAGCTAGCTGATTGATTATTTACTTTTAAACCAGTTGTTTTGGCAGTATGATGATTACATAAACTCCAACTGTGGCATTTTATCAGTTTTTCATTGATTTTATAATTTTACTGGCATCTGCAATTTATTTACTGTAACCATCTAATTTTATTTATATAGTTCATCAACCAGGGAGATACAGTAGGCAGGAAAAACTGGTTTCTTAAGACATCTTTAAGTCTTAAGTCTGCCTCACAGACTTGTCCAAACTGCAGCATTGGCCTTGAAGAGAATATTCACAGAATGGAGAAAGTATACACCCTGCAGCTTCCCTGATAAAAGATAGTTTTAAAAAACAATTTCGGGACACCTGGGTGGCTCAGTCAGTTAAGAATCTGATTTTGGCACAGGTCATGATCCCACGGTCCTGGGATCAAGCCCCTCATCAGGCTCCCTGCTCCATGGGGAGCCTGCTTTCCCTCTCTCCCTGCTTGTGCTCTCTCTCTCTCTGTCAAATAAATAAATAAATAAATAAACAAATCTTTAAAAATAAGCAAAAACAACTCATCATCTCTAGAAAACTAGTAGGAATACCCTTGATGAAAAAGAAATTATGAATACCTAAAAGACAAAATAGGAGGGACACCTGAGTGGCTCAGTCATTAAGCATCTGCCTTGGGCTCAGGTCATGATCCCAGGGTCCTGGGATTGAGCCCCGCATCAGGCTCCCTGCTCTGTAGAGAGCCTGCTTCTCCCTCTCCCACTCCTCCTGCTTGTACTCCCTTTCTCGCTGTGTTTCTCTCTGTCAAGTAAATAAATATAATCTTTTTTTTTTAATTTATTTATTTGTCAGAGTGGGAGAGAGAAAGAGCGAGCACAGGCAGACAGAGAGGCAGGCAGAGGCAGAGGGAGGAAGCAGGCTCCCTGCCGAGCAAGGAGCCCGATGTGGGACTCGATCCCAGGACGCTGGGATCATGACCTGAGCCGAAGGCAGCCGCTCAACCAACTGAGCCACCCAGGTGTCCCTAAATAAATATAATCTTAAAAAATAATAATAAGAGACAAAATAGGAGATGGAATGGATAAAAGAAGAAACTTTTGCCCCAAAGTGTACAAAAGAGAATATGGTTATATATGATGTACAAGTGGACTCAGGAAAAAGGGAAGAATCCCTGAAGCAAAAAGAAAAGATTGTTGGTTTGAAACAACAGCCTAGCAGTCTGACTCCTACCTCCTCACCACCACCACCATATGCAAAGGAGAAGACAGCACTTTCATTTCTAGTAATGAAAGGCTACGTAACTACATTATTTGGTCCAACACTCCCACTGAAAACAAATGGTCCATAAATTATACAAACTTCTTTTTTTTAAGATTTTATTTATTTATTTGACAGACAGAGATAACAAGTAGACAGAGAGGCAGGCAGAGAGAAAGGGGGAACCAGGCTCCCCGTTGAGCAAGGCTCGATCCCAGGACCCAGGGATCATGACCTGAGCTGAAGGCAGAGGCTTTAATCCACTGAGCCACCCAGGCACCCCAAATTATACAAACTTCTTAAATGAAACAGAGTTGAGAAGACAGTAAAGAGCTACCAGACAAAAATGTAAGGAATTGCTAGAATCCAAAGAAGTAAGCACAGAACATCTGAGCAGGGCCAGGATTTGCCTCACCTCGGTCCCAGCCCTGTACCTGAATATCAAAGCAGCTGTTACCCTGAGCCAGACAAACCTGGGCTTTCGTTTTAGTGGCCTCACAGAGCAAGGAAACAGAATGTAATTCTCAAGACCTGTCCAAGATGAGGAGTCTAATAAGATTTTTTCAGCATTAACCGAGGACCATAAAGCGCTCTACTCTTAGGATAAAGGCAACCCAGAAGTAAATCCACCCCGTCATAAGTCCAGGGATCTGCAAAGGCTTGACACTTAGTAGAACAGAGAGTAAAGGAAAAGGAAAAAATACATTCCTGAGAATTGTAGTCACAGGCTAGCTAGCCTCCCTGGAGAGTTATAGCCTGGGTAATCCCAGGTACCCTGAGCCTAGAACTAGACCTAAGATAGTCTTCTACTTGGTACTGCCCCAGGCACCTGACAAAAGAAAATTCATGTTCTCTCCATGGGAAAGCAACTTCATTTTAGGTCTCAGTCTGAGTTCACAAGGAGACAAGGCATGAGGTGGGAGATTTGGGGTGGGATTTTGACAGAGATATAAGTTCTGCTGCAAATGGCTAGTGATAGTGAAGGAGCACCTATTCCTGGACAAGTAGGTCCTGTCACATCCCAATAGCTTATCCTGCAACACCCACAAAGTTGCTGGTGGCAAGCTGAGGTGATTGTTATAGCATTCAGAGACAGATTAAGAGGGGAAATTTAAGTCCAACATGAGGAAAACTGACACCACAGAAAAGAAAAGCGTCAGCCTACACACAGAAACACACACATACGCAACACCATAATACCTGAGGAAATAGGACAAGTAGAGGAGACAGTTGTAGTCTTCAAAACATAAAATGATTCTCATAAGATGTATTTAGAGATGTTATTTTAGCCATAAAAGATGAGCTATTTTGGAAATGAAATGAAATATATGATAGTAAAAATAAAAACCTCAAGGCTGAATACCAACATTGATAGAGCTGAAGAACAACCCAGAGGCTCAAAAATCAAACTGAGAATTACTCTTATAAGCACAATAAAATGGGCAGAGAGATGACACATGAAATAAAGGGTCAAGGACATGGGGGATGCATCCAAAAGTTACAAATTCACATAAGGAGGTCTCCAGAAGGAGAAAATAGAAGAACTGAGAGGAAGAGATAAAGAAATTAAATAAAATTCCCCAGATCATGAAAGGACCTTTTTTTTTTTTTAGAATTTTTAGATTAAGTTCCATTGAGTGCCAAGTGAGAAGATGGAGAAAAGATGCATTCTTAGAAAATGATGGTAAAATTTCAGTACTTTATGAATAATCAGAAAATCCTGAAAGCTTCTAAAGATAAAAAATACCACCCAGGGCACCTGGGTAGCTCAGTCAGTTAACCGTCTTCTGCCTTTGACTCAGGTCATGATCCTAAGGTCCTAAGATCAAGCCCCACCTCAGACTCTGTGCTCAGCAGTGAGTCCACTTCTCCCTCTGCCTCTGTGCTCTCTCATGCTCTCTCATGCTTCCTCATGCTCTCATGCTCTCTCTCAAGTAAATAAATAAAATCTTTTAAAAAGAGAAAAAGTATGTTATTTGCAAGGTGAACAGTAGCATGTTGACTTCAAATTCATTAGCAACATTGTGAATAAAAAGATACTGGAGAAATATTTTCTAAGTACTGAGGTGAAATGATTTTGAATCTAGAATTATCTAATCTGACAAACTGTAAAAAAGTGTAATGGCAAAATAAGACATTCAAACATGAATATATTCAGAAAATTTATCATCCACAAATCCTAACTGAAATATTCACTAGAAAATATGATCCAGCAAAATAAAACAGAAGTTCAAGAGGAACACTAAAAATTAGTGGTAAAGAAACCTTTAAAACATGATAAATCTAAGTAAATGTCTATTTTAATTTTTAAAAATGTAACAATCAAATTCATTTTTTAAAAATCCCTTTCACGAGGGAACCCTTTTATACTGTTGGTGGGAATGCAAACTGGTGCAGCCACTTTGGAAAACAGTATGGAGGTTCCTAAAAATAGAACTACCCTATATCCAACAATTGTACTACTAGGTGTTTACCCGAAGAATACAAAATTACTGATTAGAAGGGATACATGCACCCCATGTTTAGAGCAGCATTATCATCAATAGCCAAATTATGGAAAGAGCCCAGATGTCCATCAACTGATGAATGGATAAAGAAGATGTGATATATATATATGGTATATTTTGTATATCTATACATATATATACAAGTATTATATATATACATATATACATATACATATATATACAAGTATTATATATATACATATATATATATATATACATATATTATATATATACATATATACACACAATGGAATATTAGCTAAAAAAAGAATGAAATCTTGGCTTTTGCAATGATGTGGATGGAGCTAGAGAGTATTATGCTAAGCAAAATAAGTCAGAGAAAGGAGAAACACCATACAGTTTCATTTATATGTGGAATTTAAGAAACAAAACAGATGAACGTGGGGGAAGAAAAAGAGGTAAACCAGAAAACAGACTCTCAACTATAGAGAACAAACTGAGGGTTGCTGGAGGGGAGGTGGCGGTGGGGTGGGTTAAATGAGCGATGGGTAGTAAGGAGGGCACTTGTGATGAGTGCTGGGTATTATATGTAAGCGATGAATAGCTGAATTCTACAGCTAAAACTAATATTACACTGTATGTTAACTAATTTAAGTAAAAACTTGAAAAAAAAAAGAAAAAATCCCTTTCACAGTAGCAACAGAAATTTAAAAATAGCTAGGAATAAATTTAATAAAAATTAAGGCATATATGAGTAATAAAAATGAAAATTTTCTGAAGAGCATTAAACAGAACACTGAATAAATTAAGGCTATGCACCTGAATGAATCTCAGTATTGTAAATATGCCAGGTAAATCCAATGTAGTCCCAGTGAACATATCAACACATTTCTTAAATGAATCTGACAACCTTATTCTAAAATTCATCTGGAAAAAAATTGTACTAGAATTCCCAAGATAAGGGGTTTTTTTAAGATTTTATTTATTTATTTATTTATTTATTTATTAGAGAGAGAGAGAGAAAGGAGAGAAGCAGAGGGGGAGGGGACAAATCCCAACAACCCCAAGATCATGACCCAAGCTGAAATCAAGAGTTGGATGCTTAACTGACTAAGCCACCCATTCACCCCTTCCAAGATAAGTTTTTAAAAGAGGAACTGGGAAGGTGTGTGGGTGGGTGCTTGTCTATCTGCACAGAGAAGTTCTTGCTCAATCAAGTAGTAAAATATGCAATTTTAAATCTATAGTAACTAGGGTATTGCCAGAAGAATAGACAAATGCATCAAGAAAATAGAGTTACAAAATGAAACAATGTGCAAATGAGAATTTAATACCTAAAAGGAGGTTTCTAAATTCAGTGGGTAAAAGCTGACTATAATGAATGCTATTGTCAAATTGTCTGTTTATTAGGAATAGTCAAATTCCACTTCATACCAATCAAAAAAAACTGAGTTCAGATGGATTAAAAACATAAACAGTAGAAGGGAAACTGTAAAGAATAGGAAAATGTATATTCAAGTGATTGGTAAGGCCTTGAACAATACACGCACACATATACACACAAAGGTTATAAGTGAAGAAAAGATAATTTTGACTACATTTGAATTTAAAACAACTCTGCTGCAAAGGATACCATAACCAGTTAAAAAGCTAATAACAGACTGAAAAATGTATCCATATATAAACACCAATCTAATAATATCCAGAATTGGTCCTCTCAATTGATGCAGAAAAAGCATTTGACAAAATCCAGGATCCATTCCTGATTAAAACGCTTCAAAGTATAGGGATAGAAGGAACATTCCTGAACTTCATAAAATCTATCTATAAAAGACCCACAGCAAACATCATCCTCAATGGGAAGAAGCTCACAGCCTTCCCGTTGAGATCAGGAGCACGACAAGGATGCCCACTCTCACCACTCTTGTTCAACATAGTATTAGATGGGATGCCTGGGTGGCTCAGTTGGTTGGACGACTGCCTTCGGCTCAGGTCATGATCCCGGAGACCCGGGATCGGGATCGAGTCCCGCATCAGGCTCCCAGCTCCACGGGGAGTCTGCTTCTCCCTCTGACCTTCTCCTCGCTCATGCTCTCTCACTGCCTCTCTCTCAAATAAATAAATAAAATCTTAAAAAAAAAAAAAACATAGTATTAGAAGTCCTAGCAACTGCAATCAGACAACAAAGAGAAATAAAATGTATCCAAATTGGCAAGGAAGAAATCAAACTCTCTCTCTTCGCAGATGACACGATACTTTATATGGAAAACCCAAAAGACCACCCCCAAACTAGTAGAACTCATATAGCAATTCAGTAACGTGGCAGGATACAAAGTCAATGTACAAAAATCAGTGGCTTTCTTATACACTAACGATGAAAATACAGAAAGGGAAATTAGAGAATTGATTCCATTTACTATAGCACCAAGAACCATAAGAAACCTGGGAATAAACCTAACCAAAGAGGTAAAGGATCTGTACTCAAGGAACTACAGAACACTCATGAAAGAAATTGAAGAAGACACAAAAAGATGGAAGACCATTCCATGCTCTTGGATCGGTAGAATAAACATTGTTAAAATGTCTATACTACCTAGAGCAATCTATACTTTTAATGCCATTCCAATCAAAATTCCACCGGTATTTTTCAAAGAGCTGGAGCAAATAATCCTAAAATTTGTATGGAATCAGAAGAGACCCCGAATTGCTAAGGAAATGTTGAAAAACAGAAATAAAACTGGCGGCATCACATTACCTGATTTCAAGCTTTACTAAAAAGCTGTGATCACCAAGACAGCATGGTACTGGCATCAAAACAGACACATAGACCAGTGGAACAGAGTAGAGAGCCCAGATATGGACCCTCAACTCTATGGTCAAATAATCTTCGACAAAGCAGGAAAAAATATACAGTGGAAAAAAGACAGTCTCTTCAATAAATGGTGCTGGGAAAATTGGAGCTATATGTAGAAGAATGAAACTCGACCATTCTCTTACACCGTACACAAAGATAAACTCGAAATGGATAAAGGACCTCAACGTGAGACAGGAATCCATCAGAATTCTAGAGGAGAACATAGGCAGTAACCTCTTTGATATCAGCCACAGCAACTTCTTTCAAGATATGTCTCCAAAGGCAAAGGAAACAAAAGCGAAAATGAACTTTTGGGACTTCATCAAGATCAGAATTTATTTTAAAACTCCTAAAGATCTTTTCTTAAAAGCCTAATAGAAAGATGGGAAAATATTGAACAGTGCATTCCTTGAAGAGGAAAATACAAATGCCCCTCAAAGTGACCTTGCCAGTAATCAAAATTAACAGTGGAATACCCTTTATCCTGTGATGCCTGGGTGGCTCAGTTGGGGAAACGTCTGCCTGCAGGTTGGGTCATGATCTCAGGGTCCTGGGATCAGCCCCTCATGAGGCTCCCACCTCAGAAGGGAGTCTGCTTCTCCTGCTCCCTTTCGCCCTTCCCCCACTCATACATGCTCTCTCGTGCACTCTCTCTCTCAGATAAATAAATGAAATCTTCAAAAAAAGAAAGAAAGAAATACTAGTTTATCCTAATACATTTGCAAAAATTGAAAAGTTGGTTAGGGTGAGGAATGATTCATACTCTAATAAACCATGTGTGGAAGTATAAATCAGTGGCTTTTCTGGGAATTCGCTATTTATTAAAATTTACATTGGGCATACTACTTCTCAGGTGACCAAATCTATTTCTCATTGTTTACTCTGGCAAACCCTTATATATGTTTCACAGGAAACATGTTCAAGATTATCCATTACAGTATTATTTGTAATAGCAAAGTAATTGAAAACGTTATAAATGTCTATCCATTAAATGATTAAATCTAACACCATTGTAGAGATGACTCCCTTTCAACCCTAAAATTCTGGATTTTATCTTATAGCATGTCAGAATTCCTCAAGATCATACAGGTTAACAAAGAATTCCTACACATAAACTAATGCCTTATCTTCACATTCAATAAATGTTGGACCTCATGTATTTAGAGTATCAAAGCTACTATAACACATACATAATATCCTACAGTTATATTTTCATATAATGAAAATATATATTTTCATATAATGAAAATATAACAAAATACAAAAACTAAGGGATTTTCTATATGGTTATTTCCTTGGGTTGATTAACTTAGTAGTACCAAGTAAAATATCTGAACTTTTGTCAGTTTTTATTTCCCACCACATTAATTATTTAAATAGTACTTTTAATCACCCCAAGTTATACTGTAGTAATTTCAGGTAATGCTATATAATGCCAAAAACATTTAGATCACTAGAGAAGACAAGACATGGTAAGCATAAATGCCTTGACCAAGATCAATTCGTATATCCACTTACAAAGAGAATTAATACTAGAATTAAAGACTTCTGAATCCTATTATCTTGCTCCACTGATAATTCATGTTTCTTTACCTTTCAGAGAGACACTGATAATGAAAAGATATGAGAGCTAAAAGCTGCAAGAGTTCTAAACCTGCTTTGAAACTCGTTCTTATAATACTCAAATCATTTATAT
Source organism: Mellivora capensis (assembly GCA_004024625.1). Classification (NCBI taxonomy): domain Eukaryota; kingdom Metazoa; phylum Chordata; class Mammalia; order Carnivora; family Mustelidae; genus Mellivora; species Mellivora capensis. Next base: position 44,224 of record PISX010008649.1, on the reverse strand, counting down.
CAGGTTCCCAAAAGCAATTATCAGTTACTTCTCTGGATTCAATCAAATACATAAGCATTACAAACATGAACTTAAAAGCACCTTCATCTCAGTCTGCCTATTCCCAAATTTGTAAATTGGTGGAGCAGAATGGATGAGAAATTCATTAGTGCAGCTAGAAAAAAAAAAGAATGACAATGTTACATTCATATGTCATCTTTGTTTATGAACAACAGAATCTTATATTAAGATTTAAAAATAATATAACTTCATGAATAGAACCACTTAATTCAGACTTTTTGCAATGATGAAGCACAGCAATAATGAAGGTTTTTTTTTTTTTAAAGAGGAAAACCCTTATTTTGTTTTAAAAAATTGTCTTTGTGGCTATATAATTAAATTTGATAATTCCAAACCTGAGATTCTTTTTAGACTAAGTTTTCAGTACTAACTTAAAAAGCAGTTTGGTTGAGTTTTAGATCCAAGAGCAGAATTATATGCTGTGTTATAATAAAAGTATTTATTTGACCATCAGTTTTAATTAAGACACTATGCAGGGAGCTATGAGTGAAGTTAAAAAACAGGGAAGTGGTCTCTGCAATTGGAGATCTTACAATCCATAGAGTAAAATTTAGTATATGACTGAGGTGCTAACCTAAATGACACAGAGCACAAGTTCCTGAAGAAGTTCCAAAAAGGGAGGGATTATTTAAGGCTGAAATATCTAGGGAAACCTGTAGGTAGGGAGGCAAATTTATTTAGTCATTTTAACAAATATGTTTTATAAATCTATTATAGGACAAGAACAATTCTGGCACCAGGCCCCAGTGTTGAAACACGACAAACATGTGCTCAAAGACTGAATAAAATTTGGATATTAAGGGAAGAAAGAGAAAACATTCCAAATTAGAATTACACAGATAAAGGACATGGGTGTAAGAATGAGTAGAGCATATGGGGTGGTAGGATACCACCACTTGAATAAGAACCGAGTATAAGGGAAAATAAATTGGTTTTAAAAAGTAGGGTCAGATCATTGAGAACCTTACATTTCTAGGCAGAGAAAACTAAAAGAAGCATTACTAAGTGCCTGGCCATGTCAGTCATTTTCAAAGTCACGATCTCAGTCAGTTAATTGGCTGCCTCCAGCTCAGGTCATGGTCCAAGGATTCTGGGATGGAGGCCTGCGTCAGGCTCCCTGCTCAGTAGAGAGCCTGCTTCTCCCTCTCCCTCAGCTTGCTGCTCTGCCTACTTGTGCTCTCTATCTCTCTGTCAAATAAATAAATAAATAAATAAATATTTTTTTAAAAATGTATTTATTGGTCTAGTAAGTTATTGCAATATGTTAACTTTTTCATTAGCGCAGTTCTTTTGTCATAAATCCCAATTTCCTTTTTATCTTTGGAGACTTTGATAATGTCCAAATTTGGTCTAATTATATAGAGGTAATGACTGTAAATTATTTTTTTTTAGATTTTATTTATTTATTTGAGAATGAGGGTAAGCGAGAGGGAGAAAGGAAGTGAGAGAAAAAGCACACGCTGGGGAAGAGCAAAGGGAAAGGGAGAAGCAGACTCCCCCCCAGAATCTGTGGGATTATTAGCTCTATTTTAAAAATTCCAGTCTGCTTTAGATGTAGTAAAAGTAACCAGGGAAAGGGAAGGTGGTGGATACAGCAGTTATCAGAATGAGAAAAAGCCAAAGAGCAGGTAAAATTCAGTAGAAGATTTTTCTTCCAAGGTTTACACCATATAGTTTCTTAATTTTATTTCAATAAGGAAAGTGCTTTTCTCACAGATGCTATTACCACTTGCTGTTAAAAGGGTTTTGGAGAAGAGAAGGGAACTGACATTTATTATTTAGCTGCCATGTGTTTAACAAACACCCAAAACTACATTTTAATTCTATTCTGTCTTCACATCCACTCCAAGAGATAGGTACAGTATTGCTATTCCCATTTTCTAAAAAACTGAGGTTCAGCGAGGTTAAATAACTTATCCAAGGTCACATGGCTAAGTAAGGAGATATGAAGTGTTATTTCTGAATACCAGGCTTAATGATGTCCAAGCTAAGTATCTCACAAGCCAAAATAATAAATGTCCTAAAATCATTGTTTTTTTTTTATTGGAAATTTTAATAGATAACTTCTAGTCCACTCAATAGAAACTGTTAAAATTAAAGAAAATAAAGAAGAAAATTTTCAAATAGTAATTAGCAACTAGTGAAACAGATTATTGGTATTTGAGAAATACTTATAAATGTGGACTTAAAACCTGACCGAAGAGGAAACTGGAAGTCAATATAGGGAATTAGTGTTTCTACAGTAAGCAACAGGGACTTAACAGGTTTTTAAGTAGATGTGTGCCTTGCTGGAAACAGTACTCAGGGAAAATTATTCTGAGGGTAGATGTAAATTAGATTAAAATTAGAGCAATCATGATTAAATCTGTTAGGAGGCTGTTGTAAGAATGTAGGCATGAAATGCTGAGGGTCTGATTTATGCAGTTTTGCACAGGAAACTAAAAACTCACCCCTACAGAAATCCCTTTGGCAAAATTTTCTCTGGAACCCTGTAGGTGCAAACTCACTCTTCTTACTCCTACATCTCCCTAGTTGTGTGCCCACTTCTGGCGATTCATCTACACACTTCTATCCCCAGCCTGACCTGCTCCCATGATTTTAGTCCCAGTTTTTGGAACCAACATTGTTGCCAGATTTGTCTCTTATCGTGTGTCTCACCTCTGCCAACCTGGATTCCTTCTGTGGATTCCCCTACGACTTGTATTACTCTGATTTCCAGTCATTACTGTTTCATTCTCAGAGCTTTACTTAAGTGGCTGCCTGTTCAGGAATGAGTACATTATCCTTTCATAGTTCCTGACCTCTTGCACTCACCATTTGTCCCCTCCAAAGTCCTTGATGACCCAGCTCAACCCTTAGACCACGCTGGAGAGAAGAGGTGAGGACTGAGCACCGAGAAATACACAATCATTAGTGGTTATAAAACCAAAGAAGAACTCTAAAATAGAGGTTTGAAAGGAATGAAGTACCATTTTAGAGAACTAGCATGGGAGAATCAATAAAATACTTCTGTTTAGTTCCATTTGTAAATGTTGTTTGAACAAACAAGCAAACACTTAGTTTGCCTATAACTCCCCAGGCAGTTTCCCTCATAAAATACAGAGGAGTTTTTTGTGTGTGTTTGGGGGAAGTGCTGCTTTTTTTGTTTGTTTTTTTCCAGAATCTTAGTCACATTAATCAGTGTCCCAATGTTTAGTCAAAGGAAGATGAACCATGTCTTGGAAAGAAAGGACATGAGCTACGTTGGGGAAGTAAAGCATAAAGCCAGGAGTTAATGTATATCAAGACTTTCATGAAAAGGATGATCTGAAAAGAATTGTCATCAAGACAAATATTCTGGGATATTATTTTCCTCTAATCCTTCTCTCAATGCTATGAGTATATTATATATTATTTATTTTGGCATTATTTACTGGTCTTTTGTGGCTTCTGAGAACTGAGAGTTCTATCCAAGGAGTCCTAGTTGGCTGAAGAAGCAGACAGGTTTTCAGTCAGCAACTGCTGCATAATAACCCAAAACTTAGTGGTTTGAAACAGCAATGATTTCTCATAATTCTCTGTGGTTTGACTGGGTGATTTTTCTGAGGGTCTCACCAGGGCTTAAACATGAAGCTTCATTCAGCTGGTGGTCAGTTGAGATAGATGGGCTTCTCTTCTCTCCACTATTACCTGTGGCTTCTTAAGGGCATGGTGGTCTCAGGGCATTGTTCCAAGAGGGTAAAAGAAACTGAAAGGATTAAAGACTAGCCTTGGAAGTTGAACAGTGTCATCTGCCACATTTCTGTTAGTCAAAACAGTTACAGGGGCAGCCCATTGAAAGAGCAGGGAAAACAGTCTCCATCTCTTGATGGGAGAATTAGGCAGAGTCACACTGTAAAGGGGTATGAACATGGTAGTTGTGACTTATGGGGGCCATTCTTATTACAGTATACTGCAGTCTACTCTCAGGCCCCGATGATTCACATCTGTCCCACATGATTCTCCCCCTTCTAATATTGCCCAAGACTCATCCAATCATAGCATTAGGCTCAGAATCTATAATCTCATAATCTGCATCAGGTCAAGATGTCAGTAAGTCTCCTTGAATATATAGTAAGAATTTTTCTTAGTTTCAGACACCTGTGAAATAAAAGGACAAGTTATCCTCCATTCCCTTATATACCCAATGTGTGTTGGAGATAGAAAACCACACTACACTAGACACTGCTGTCTGAAAAATGGGAATGAGGCATGTATAACAGTCACTGGTCCATGGCAATTTGGAAATCCAGCCAGGTGCATGTTGGCAGATTTCTCTGCTCTAGGGGTAGGCAATGTTCCTTGACAAGGGCCCTGTCCTACTCTCTTGGAGTAGTTCCCTAACCTTTTATTTTCCTTGGCTCTTACACCCTCTGAACTCCTGGCTCTGACCTCTGATATCAGTACTCATATAGAGGGACAATGTTCCTCAGTTGATATTTAAAAGCCTACTAGAAAGCCTTGTGCAAGGTACTACCGGTAGCAGAATGTGTTCTGCAGTAGCCAATCAAAACTTCATTTTCTTTAGATGAAAACCTAAAAGCCTGAAGTTTAAAAAAACATATATTGTTGTTGTGCATCTTCTGTGGGAAATAGTGACCAACTACCTTTATATTCTTTTTATGTTTTAAGCTATTAAATAGTTTGTTCCTCCAGTTAAATTATTACACCTCCTCCCTTTGCACTAATTCTTTTATCTACAGTTTTATCTACACTTATCCTACCTTGGATAATTGATTTTAGCCTTGTAATTTTCATGTTAATATCTGGCCACCAACAGCTTGATTTTCTGGTCCAGTGTATAATACAAACATTATTCCACTTAATATCCATAATTTTCTCCTCTTGCTCTAATACACATGACACTTTGTACTTTTTTAAAAAATATTTTATTTATTTATTTGACAGACAGAGATCACAAGTAGGCAGAGAGGCAGGCAGAGAGAGAGGAGGGGAAGCAGGCTCCCTGCTGAGCAGAGAGCCCGATGCGGGGCTCGATCCCAGGACCCTGGGATCATGACCTGAGCCGAAGGCAGAGGCTTTAACCCACTGAGCCACCCAGGCGCCCCAACACTTTGTACTTTTTGTTCTGCGTCTGTATTTTCTGTGCATACTAACTCTAATTTTATTCTGTGCACTTTGGGGAGTATAACAATGGGGATATATCAAATCAAATTGCTTTTTTCCACTTTTTCTAGTTGTGATAATGGAGATTAAAAATTGCTAGGCATTTACTGTAGCTATAATATTAGTCACATTGTCTGATTTCTAATATACAAATATAATTAGGCTAAGTAATTTGAGGAAAATGAGAGAGGGAAGTCATATTATAGACAAAGCATTAATAAATTCTGATTAAGTCTCTAATAATGCTTTTCACCATGGTCCTTTTAAAATGCTAATTTACATATATTATTATCTTGAAGGCATCTTAAGTCCTTTAAGGAAGTAGGACTTCTTTATAATAATCATAATTATATGTATAGCTAACATTTATTAAACATAGATATGTATTAAGTACTGTGCTAAATACTTTACATAGATTATTTTATTAGATTAACAACAAATTAATGTAATAGATACAAAAATCAAGACTAGCATACAGACCTGTTTAACTCAAAGGCCACATGGTGGACCATTACGCTATATTGATTGATAATGAGTATGACAAATAATAATGTTCTTATTCTGGCATAATTTATTTTATAAAATACATTCTGAACCTGAAAAGAGCAATCCTAATGTATATAATCTTATGAAATATGTATAATCTTTAAAATTTTTTCATATGCTTTATATTAATGCATTCATCAGCATGAAGTTGTTGAATGTTCATTTAGAGTTTGCCAGTTGTTTCCCTACTTTGACAAAAGACTAAATATCGAACCACCTGGAATCAGTTTCTATAAGGTCTTGCTTACAAAGCAAACAGAAAAGAACTAGAATTGTGAAGCCAAATACTAAAGTTCATTAGTGAGAGAAAGAATAAAACATATCAAATTAATAAATATAATATCAATGATAACATTAGAGCATTCATAACCTGTTCTTTTTTTTTATTTTTTATTTTTTTTACTTATTTGTCAGAGAGAGAGCGAGCAAGCACAGGCAGACAGAGTGGCAGGCAGAGGCAGAGGGAGAAACAGGCTCCCTGCCGAGCAAGGAGCCCGATGTGGGACTGGATCCCAGGACGCTGGGATCATAACCTGAGCCGCCGCCGCTTAACCAACTGAGCCACCCAGGCGTCCCTCATAACCTGTTCTTAAAAGTATAAGCTCACAACTTTTAGAAATACAAAATTTTGACTATCCATATTTGTCTTGAGTCAAATTCTTCAGTCTATAAAGTGAACATATCACGTATTGTACATGTTTTACTTCAGTAAATATGTAGGGTCATTTTTACAGTGCATCAAATAATTTTCTAGTAATTGAAAATTTATTAGTTCTACTAATGCTGTAGACATGCCATGATGTGACACCCTGTTATACCAGGTTTTCAAAGACTTATTTTTCTGAATATGTAAGTCTTTGTAAAAATGAAATATACCGGGTGCCTGGGTGGCTCAGTGGGTTAAAGCCTCTGCCTTCGGATCAGGTTATGATCTTAGGGTCCTGGGATCGAACCCCACATTGGGCTTTCTGCTAAGCAGGGAGCCTGCTTCCCCCTCTCTGCCTGCCTCTCTGCCCACTTATGATCTTTGTCTGTCAAATAAATAAATAAAATCTTTTTTAAAAAATGAAATATACCAATGACTATATATGTATTCTATGTGATATATGTTTTCTTTACAAAAAGATTTGTTAAAAAATGCTTATGAAAAATTTCTCATATTTCAAAATCTGATGTAATAATACTAGTCTACATTTCTCAGATATTTATATCATTCAACCATATTAATTTTTAGTATCTCTCTGACACATGAATCCATGTATAAATATATAAAAGATTATATCCCTTCTTCTGTGTTTTAATATTCTTTATTAATAAATGACATTTACATGGATACATTTTAATTAAGTTGTAGCTCAGAAAGTTTTCTGCTGTTGTAATTAGTCTATTATTTGTAGAACTCTTTCATATTAAATGAATTTCATGATGCTTGGTTAAAGTATTTAGATTGGGGCGCCTGGGTGGCTCAGTGGGTTAAAGCCTCTGCCTTTGGCTCAGGTCATGGTCCCAGGGTCCTGGGATCGAGCCCCACATCAAGCCCCACATCAGGCTCTCTGCCCAGCAGAGAGTGTGCTTCCCTCTTTCTCTCTGCCTGCCTCTCTACCTACTTGTGTTCTCTGTCAGATAAATAAATAAAATCTTTAAAAAAATAAATAAAGTATTTAGATTGTCTCTGGTGTCCAAGTTACATTGGAAAAATTATCCATGAAGGAATTATTTTGTACCACATTACTGGTAACTTTAAATTTAAATTATTTTCTACTATTATTATTAAGAGTTCTAATAGTTATCTAGAAATAGTTATCTAGTTATCTAATAGTTAACGAAATAGTTATGAGTTCTAATAGTTATTTATTAACAATAAATAATATAGTTTATTTATTTATATAATAAATAAAAATATTGCTTACTAAATAGTTTTTTAGTAAGAAGTGATTTAGTGAAATATTAAAAAGAAAATACCTTCAATTTTATAAAAATTTTTATATATTGCAGATATTGAAGCAGAAAAGCATGGTAAAAAGCAAAAGGAAAGAAATGTCACCACACAGGTAAATATTTTGCTAAACCATTATATTTTTCTAGTACAAAATTTAGGCTACAGTCACTATACATAGTATTGACAATCACCACCAAGAGCAACAATGAAAACTCCAAAAACAAGGAAAAGGTAGCCAAGCTCTCAGCAATGAGCAGTTTCACCAGAGTTCCAAGAGTGCTCAGTTCCACTCTCTCTTTCACCTAGACAGACACATTCTTCTTGTTTTTGAGATAAATATCGTGTTCCAGTAGATAGATGTTTTTCACACATTTTGGTACCTTGATTTATGTCATTATATTCATAATTCATATTCACAATCATGTCTTCCAGTTAGGTAATACTTTAGTCTTTGTGAAATCCCTTTGTATCATTTTATTCCTCCCAACATTTCTGTAAAGGATGTCAACTGGTTATTTAAATGGCTAGTTATTATCCCCAATTTACAAATTAGAATAACTAAGCCCATTCAGATTTAAAAGATCTTTGTATTACAAATTTCATTCATTCAACACAATGCTGACCATGTACCAAATACAGTTACTGGAATTTGGAATTTACAAAAGGTTCTGATTTTTTTTTAAGCCTTGTGAAGTCTCTGATTTTTCTTAAATTTGATTTCGTAAGCTTATGAAGAGTAAGCAAGTATCTTTGTTGTTGTTGGCTAAGGCTAGCAGTGTTTCAAATTGTAGAGCTTCTGCTGGTCTTTCAGTTCCCTCAGTCATCTGATGTCAGACTTCACTGTGATGGCAGAAGTGGTGGTATAGGTCCAGGTATCACCAGCTACCATTTTCCTGCAAGAACAACAGTCAGTGCCAGATCTCCTTATCTCATCTGTTCATCTTGGTTTTGCCAAAGAAGGAGCAAATGTACTTGTTGTGCTGGCTTATTTCAGTGTTCTTCACCATCCTTCTGAGGGAGGCCTCCATAACAGGTCTCATATTTTCCAATTATTTCAGCATTCTTGGTGCATTTAGCCGTGTTGCTGCAAACTGGCTCCAAGCCCAGAGAAGCAAGAAAGTATCTTTCAATCTTTTCTAATGCAATGCTTTGCATGCCATATGTACAGTAAGGCCAAGACTTTGGTTATAAAATGGTGGTTTCTCCATCCCCTGGGCCCTTACTTTCTTTCTAATCACCTCTCTTGGAGTCATGCTTCTCCAAATATTACCTTTATCTTCTCTGTGATTGAAATCTAGGTTTCTCCTGAGAACTTCTCCTGTAGCCTTCTCAAGCATTTTCTCCCACAACACAATTATGTTCATCCTAGTTGAGATGGTGGGTATCCTTCCCTTTCCTTATTGCTACATTTTCATTGAGAGAATAACAGGAGATGAGGACAGAAACGTAGCTTGTGGTCTTTCTCTCCAGTTTTCAGAGATGTCAGTGTCCGTGAATTCTAGCTTTTCAGTCCCATTGTTTAGATTTGTTTGCTCTAAAAACTGCACCGTCTGTCTACACCCATGGTCATAATCTGGACTATGTCTTTTCCAAATTAAAAGTTTAAGCTCTAAGTCTCTGAAGACCATCTGGTACTTTCCAAGTTACTCCATCAATGCTTCAGTCTCCCACCAGGACCTCAAATCCATGTCCTCCTTTCATTGTTCATTATTCCATTCACATCATTTCCCTTCTTACTTGGCTTAGAGTTGATGGCTACACTATTGGAACACAGTTCCTTTTTCAAAACCTTGGGAACAAATGTGTTTCAGAATCCAGGGGGTCTTTTTGTTTGTTTAATTGTGGTAAAATATACATAAAATAACTATTTTATTTTAAGTGTACAGTTCATTAGTGTCAGTACATCCACGTTGTACAACCAATCTCTAGAACTCTTTCTTCTTGAAAAACTGAAACTCTACACTCACAAAACAATTCTCCACTGCTCCTCTCCTCCCAGGCCCCAGCAACCACCATTATGGTTTCTGTTCTGTGATTTGATTACTCTTAGTATTTCATAGAAGTAGAGTCATGCAGTATTTGTCTTTATGTCAGAATTTCCTCTTTTGTCAGAATTTCCTTCCTTTTTAGGCTGAATAATTTTCCATTGTATATATATGCCACATTTTGTTTACACATTTATCCATTGATAGACACTGTGTTGCTTACAACTTTGGGCTATTGTGAATAATTCTGAACATGGGTGTACAACTATCTTGATATCCTGCTTTTAATTCTTTTGGGTATAAATGCACAAGAGTCTGATTTCTCCACATTGTTACCAACACTTGTAATTTTCTGTGTTGCTGGGTTGGTAGGTTTTTCTTATAGTAACCATCCTAGTGGTGTGAGGTGGTATCTCATTGTGGTTTTGATTTGCACTCCCCTGTTTAGTGATGTTGAACATCTTTTCCTGTGCTTGTTGGCCATTTATATCTTCTTTGGGAAATGTCTCCTAAGTCCTCTGCCCATTTATTTTATTTTGTTTTGTTTTTTTAGAGAGGGAGAGAGCATGTGTACATGGGTGCACAGGGGTGAAGAGGGGCAGAGGGAGAGGGAGAGAGAGAATCTTAAGCAGGATCCATGCCAGCACAGAGCCCCTCACAGGACTTTTTACAACCCTGAGATTATGACTTGAGGCAAAATCAAGAGCCTCCCAGGTACCCCTTTAAATAGAATCATTTGGCTTTTATTGTTGAATTGTAGGAGTTCGGCATATATTCTAGATATTGACCCCTTATCAGATATATAAATTAACAATATTTTCTCCCTTCCATGTGTTGCCTTTTCATACTCTTGATACTGCCCTTTGATACACAGAAGCTTTAAATTTTGATGTAGTCCAGTTTATTTTTACTTTTTTGCCAATGCTTTTGGTATCATATCATATCCAGGAAATCATCACCAAATCCAGTATCAAAAAGTGTTTCTCTAAGTTCTCTTCTAGGAGTTTTTATAGTTTCAGGTGTTATATTTAGGTCTTTAACCCATTTTGAGTTAACTTTTATATATAGTATATTTCATTATTTTGTATGTGGATATCCAATTTTCCCAGCTGAATTTGTTCAAAGACTGTCCTTTCCCCCCACTGAATGGTCTTGGCACTCTTCTTGAAGATCATTTGACCATGTATGAAGATTTACTGCCTAGCTCTCTGTTCTATTTCATGTTTGTCTTTATTCTATTACTACGCTGTCTTAATTTCTGTAGCTTTGTAAAAAAAATTTTGATATTAGGAAATGTGAGACCTACAACATTGTTTTATCTTTCAAGATTGTTTTGGCTAGTCAGAGTCCCTCAGATTCTGGATGAATTTTGAGGAATTCTTCTATTTCTGAAAAAAGAAAATGTCACTGGGATTTTGATAGGGATTGCATTGAATCTGTAATCACTTTGAGTACTATTAACACTTTATCAATATTGAATCTTCCACCTCATGAACACTTGGTATCTTTCTATTTGTTTTCATCTTCTTTAATTTATCTTAGCAAACTTACATAGTTTTCCATGTATGTCTTTTGCCTCCTCAGTAGGTTTATTTCTAAGCACTTAATTTTTTAAAAATTTTTAAAAAATATTTTATTTATTTGAGAGAGAGACAGAGAGAGTGAAAAAACGAGTGGGGTGAGGGACAGAGGGAGAAGCAGACTCCCTGCTAAGCAGGGGGCCCAGTGCCGGCTCGATCCTGGGACTCCAGGATCATGACCTGAGCCAAAGGCAGATGTTTAACTGACTAAGCCACCCAGGTACCCATCTAAGTACTTTATTTTTTTAATGCTGTTTTGAATGGAATTGCTTCCTTAATTTTCTTTTAGGATTATTCATTGTTAGTATATAGAAATGCAACTGACCTTTGTGTGTTGATATTTTATCTTGCAACTTTGCTAAATTTATTCTAATTCTTTTGTGTGGAAACTATAGAATTTTCTACATATAAGATCATGTCATCTGTGAGCAGAGATAATTTTACTTCTCCTTTCCAATTTAGATACCTTTTATTTCTTTTTCTTGCCTATTTGCTCTGGCTAGGACTTCCAGTACCATGTCGAATAGCAGTGGTGGAGTGGCATCTTGCCTTGTTCCTTTTATTAGAGGAAAAGCTTCCAGTCTTTCACTGTTAATAATGTGGTTAGCTGTGGGTTTTTTATATATGGTTTTTGTTATGTTGAAGTAGTTTCTATCTATTCCTAGTTTGTGAGTGATTTGATCATGAAAAGGTATTGAATTTTGTCAAATGCTTTTTCTATATTAACTGAGATGATCATGTGGGGGGTTTTCCCTCTTCAGTCTGTTAATGTGGTTATTACATTGTTCAATTTTTGTATGTTGAAACATCCTTGCATTCCAGGAATAATTCCTACTTGATCATATTGTATAATCCTTTAATGTACTCTTGAATTCTATTTGCTAGTATTTTGTTAAAGATTTTTTCATCAATATTCATCAGGAATATTGGTCTGTAGTTTTAGTGTCCTTATCTTGCTTTGGTATCAGGGTAATACTGACCCCATAGAATGAGTTGGGAAGTGTTTTCTCCTCTTCAGTTTATTAGAAGAGTTTGAGGCAGAATTTGGGTAGCTTTTTTTTTTATTTTGGAAATACACTACTACACACACAGACATACATGTCATATAGGATACCTCCTATAATATACACACACAGAACTACATATCATATATTATAGAATACCTCCAGCTGAGACTGGGGGAAATACGTTGTTTTCAAGCATATTATTTTTTATGCAACAAACATATGAATATCCATATTGAATGGGGTAAATAAAGAACATAAATAACTTCACATCAGATCCAGACAGGTTTTCCTACAAATTGAATCTGAGCACCAAACTATTGAAAAAGCTTTATGTTTTCAGATTTTGTGGATTTGCAAACCTCAGATAAGGGTTTGAGTGTCATGTAAAATCACTGCTTCATATAGAGCTTCCATTTAGTTACTCCTCTTGCACTCCATCCAATTAAGTGGTGAAACCTTAACCCTGACTTAATATAGTTTTCTACCATTCAATCCCTGTACCTATCTACAATGTGGCTGGAAATAAACACAACCAGTCTCATTTTAATTTCACAAGCCTCAAGTAGGCCTTCAGTGTTTCTCTGCAAACCTGAACATATCCCTAGTCAAATTTATTGCCCCCAACTCTAAGATTTCTATTTCATATTTTCTCCTGTTTTCCTAAAATCCAACATATTTATCCCTCATTCATAGCTGATAACTTTGCTATTTTTCTTTTACCCATTAAAAAAATAGAGTCTAAAGACTGACTTTACATCATCTCATACACTCTATCACTCTCCCAACATCTATAACCACATACACTGTCTCAACTCAAGACACAAATTGCCTAAATGTGGCTTAGACATCTCTACTGTGATATCTAAAAGGCATTTGACACCGGACATGTTAACTACTGACCTCTTGATTTTCCTCACTCCCAAACTGTTCTTCGCTCACGTCTCTCATACCACAAAATGCCTCCTTCATCCACCAGATGCTAAAAGTCACTCTCCACTTCTTTCATACCCAACACATCAAATACTGTGGTCTTTAAAATATATCCTGAATCCAGTCACTTAACAACTTTACCACCAGTCGCCAACGTCACCCATTGAGACTCCGTGGTAGTAGTTAACTCCCTGGTTCTGACTACATTTTTATGCCACTGTAGTCTCTTCACCTCAAAGTATGAGTTCCATTGTACATAGAACAAAGTCAAACTCTTCATCATGTCCTTCATGACTTCATATAACCTGCTCTTTGCTCTTTATCTGAGCTCTGAACTTCCACATTACTCACTCCATTCCAGCCATCTTGGCCTCCATAATATGTTTAGAATCTCAACTGTATCTCTACCTCAGGGTCTGTTCTTCCTTCTGCCTAGAATGATTTACCAGGTAATCAGGTGTCTCACTGCCCCCAGTACACACTTTATTCAGGTATGTACTCCTATCTTTCTCCCTCAAAAAACAACACAAAAAAATTTTTAAACAAAACTGTTCGTAATCATCTTTCTAAAACAGCATACTTCACTTTCCAAATATGTTTTATTATCAAATGTCATTATGTCATTATGTGTTTATTTAATTGTTCATATTTGACTTCCCTCTGGATATTGAGCTCCATGAATACAGGCCCTTTACTTTTTGCTCATTTCTATATCTCAGAGCCTTAATTAGTCTCTAAAATTCAGCAAGTGCTTGATAAAACTTGTAAATGAAGAATATCACTGATTAGCAATATTTGTATCAGATACAGAACAGAAACTACTTGTCAGTAACTTTAATGAAATTTATGAGAAAAAAGTGCCAAAATTAATGACAAAAAATAGTTTTCTAGGGTTTCCTTTTGATTTTAATAATCTATATATAACCTGTACCATGAATACCTAATATGACTATGTGTTTAAATATAATTTTCTGGGATGCCTGGGTGGCTCAGTGGGTTAAACCGCTGCCTTCGGCTCAGGTCATGTTCCAGGGTCCTGGGATCAGGTCCTGCATCCAGCTCCTTGCTCAGCAGGGAGCCTGCTTCTTTCTCCGCCTCCGCTGCTTCTCTCTCTGCCTCTCTGCCTGCTTGTGTGCTCTCTCTCTCTCTCTCTTCCTCTCTGACAAATAAATAAATAAATAAAATCTTTAAATATAATTTTCTGCTCCTTGCATATAAAAATGTAGAATATAAATATTCTAGTATGTATCAGTTCTTAATGTTCTCTTTTTTTAAAAATTTTTAAATTACTTTTCAGTGTTCTAGAATTTATTGTTTATGCTCCATGCAATACATGCCCTCCACAATACCCACCACCATCTTAATGTTCTCTTAATTTCAGAAAGGTACCCTTATAATGCATTTATCAATTATCAGAAGTGTCATGCTAGCACTATATTATTAGTATCACTAATGCTATTTTATTTTTCCCCTTTTACTTTCTAATTTACCATTTTTCTACATTTTAAAAATCATCCTTGAATAGCTCTTGACTATTGTCATTTGATGACTATAGAAGATAGATATGCAAATATACAATAAAATAATTAGCACTGTCTTTTCCCAAAAAAAAGAAATGTTTTCACTGATGAATAAATTATTTCTTCTCTCTAAGAGTTAACTATTCTTTTAACTTACAGGTGGCTATTGCCATATTTCTTTTTTTTTTTAATTTAAAAAATATTTAAATTTTTAACTTTTAAAAAAATTTTAAAAATTTAGGCATATTAGGGGTATGCCTGGGTGGCTCACTTGGTTAAGTGTCTGCCTTCAGCTCAGGTCATGATCCCTGGGTCCTGTGATCGAGTGCCACATCAGTCTCCGTCCTCAGTGGAGAGCCTGTTTCTCCCTTTGCCTGCTGCTCCACTTACTTGTGCTCTGTCTCTCACAAATAAATAAATAAAATCTTCAAAAAAATTTTAGGCATAATAGGAAAAAATATTCTAAGATTTTTTTATATTCTTAACTGAAAATACTTTAGGCAAAATGAAAAACACTAAGACCATTACTAAAAACATCTTTGCTTCAATATAAGCATCCCATAAATATCATCTTACAGTAAGGAAGAAAAACTACTAAAACAGTTAGATTTACAACTTCAAAAGTGACAGTCTCTTTTTTCCAAATATATATACATTCATTTAAGACAACCTAGAAAGCTTGAATAATCTGATATACCTTAAATGGCTGATTAAAACCATAATTTAGGGATGCCAGGATGGCTCAGTCAGTTAAGGATCTGCCTTTGGGTCAGGTCATGATCCCATGGTCCTGGGCCCAAGTCCCACAAGGGGCTCCTTGCTCAGCCGGGAGCCTGCTTCTCTTTCTGCCTGCCACTTCCCCCTGCTTGTGCTCACACTCTTTCTCTCTGACAAATAAATAAATAAAATATTTAAAAATAAATAAAACCATAATCCAGACAACATCAGTGTGAATCTTTACTACATGTGTAAATGTAGTGTCTGATGAGTGATATAAATTTTTATTGTATTTTATTTATGTATTTTAATTCCACTTAATTTGGCTGACTACCTTCTTCACTATGTCCTAGGGCAGGAGTTCCCAAACTTTAGCATATATCTGAATCACTTGAAGGACTTGTTAAAACCCATAGTACTGAGCTTCACCCTCAAAGTTTCTGCTTCTGTAGACCTTGAGTGGAACTGAGAATTTGCATTTCTAACTGATTCCCACGTGATGTTTGGTGTTGTCATTCCTGGGACCTTCCTCTGAGAACCAATAACCTAGGGAAACCTGAAAAGAAAACTCTTATTTTTTTTCCACTTCCTCTTGCCTTTCTCCATAACTTGGCTTAACTCTGATAATGCCTGGAGCACTAATGTTCATACTCTTTGGAAATATAGTGACCTAAACATAAGATATAGAATCCACATCTATATATAGTGGAGGAAGTAGAAATTCAGTTCCTCCCTCTTGCCAAACCAAAGATAGCATACTGTATTGCTGTCTCTTCCACAACCCTGTAACACCTCACTCATTGACCTAGACAAGGGCCACTAATGAGGAGGTGCTGAGCTATTCTTGTTTTACCATTCCTGTTGTCCTCACTGGTGCTTTCAATAAGCTCTTACCTTCCATGCGCTCTTTTTCCAGAGAAAATTTTCAGCAGAATTTAGGGTGTTACACAGTGCCAAGGAAAAGTGACTATTTTGGGGCATGTGAGCCAGGAAAGAAAAAGGGACATAGTTAAGGAAAGCAAGAAAGCCTTTGTTTAGCCCTAAGGAAAACAAGGCACTGACAGGCAAAGAATCCTTACCCACCAGTCCTTCTTTAACTTCTCATCTATCTCTCATTTGCAAGGAATGATACTCATTTCTCATTCCAAAGCAAACATGGCTCACACTTACTCCTCTAAGACAAAACAAAACAAAAACAAAAACAAAAAAAAAACAGTTTGGAGTCATTACCATATATAGAGTTGTGTGTCTAGTGGGGTGAGATGGATTCCCTCCTCCAAAATTCACCCTCGCTCACCATTCTTCATCTGTGTAACTGGAATCTCCATCCACTCAACTGGTCTCGTCAAAAGACAAGAAGTTATCTTTGAATTTGTCCTTTCTCTTATTCCTACATCTGATCCATATGCAATCCCCAGCTGCACTATCTCCAAAACATATCCTAAGTTTGCCTAAGTAGTGTACCTCCATTGGTTCTGCACTTTAAATCTCATCATCCTTCACCTGGTTGACTACAGTAGTCTCTGAACCATTCTTCTTGCTCCCTCCCACTCTTAATCCTGTGCAGTTTTGCTCCTCATATGTCAGCCAGAATGTTCTTTCTTTCTTTCTAAAATATAAATCAGAGTATGTCACTTAAAACCCTCTGTTTCTTCCTCTTATCTATTTAATAAAATACTTACTCTTTACCATATCCCTTGTGATGTGACCCCCTACTTCTCTCTCTTTCTCTTCTGTAATTCTTCCCTTAACTCATACTCATTCAGCTACATGGGCCTTATTCCTAGACCATACAAGTTTGTTCCCACTTTAGAACATTGGTACTTACTGTTACATCTGCCTGAAATGCTCTGCCACCTAACTATGCAGGACTGCTTTCTTGTCATTAAATTCTTGGCTTCAAAGTCACCTCTTCATGAGGCTTTCCTTGGGTATCCAGTCTACATTAGCTATGCACCAACCCTTCCTCATCCTGTATTTCACTCTTTACATCTCCTTGTTTTAATCTCTTCATAGCATGTATTGACACCTGATATTAACTTGTTCACTTATTTGTTTACTGGTTATTGCTTTCTCACAGACAAATGGAAGTTCCATAAGATCAGACAGATTCCCCTGTCTAATTTGCCACTCTACCTTCCAATTCCTAGTGAATGCCCAGAATAAATATATTGAATGAATGAATCACTGATTCTTATAGCCCTTAAAGAGCAGATTGGTTCATTACTTGATTATTTCATACCTGCTGTCTCCCAGAAATTATTTGAGGAGGATATTAAAGCCCTATTAACACTAGACATGTTGTTGTTATTGAAAATTTGGGGGCTAACTTATATTCAGCGTCAAAGACATCTCTAGCAACAGTGGGGTCCTAGGAGATGCTAAAATTGTTGTTTACTGTCCTTAAGTGAAATTAGTCCAGAAAAATATATAGTATAAAAATATTTTCTGCTAATGAAAAGGTGTTTAGATATTCTGCTTAGGAGATAAAAACTATATTTCAAAAATAATAATAATAATGTTTACTGATTTCCCAGGCTGAAGACATCTTATTTCACTGATGAACAAAGAAAAGTAAATAGCCAAAATATCTAGGTCCTAGTGGTTTAGAATCTGAAACAGAAAAGCAGTAACATTTATTTACACTGAGTCTGTATATAGCCAATATAATAATGATCATAATAGCTAATATTTATGGAGTATTTGCCATTTACAGGGCTTTTCACATGTATTAACTTACATGATCCTCACAGTAATCCAATGATGTAGGTAATATTATTACCCCCCATTTTACATTTACATTTACTATTTATGTTTATTTTAAACTGAGTCACAGAGGAGTTAATTAACTTGCCCACAGTTAGACACAGCTAATTAGTGGTGAACAAAAAATACTAAGAAGGAAATGTAAATGAAATTTTTAAAATTTCTAACACATTTATTTTGGAGTGTAAGTAATTATGTTGAACAATTGTGAATAAGTTATCTGTTCATATGTTAACAATCAAAGTTTCTGTGTTTAAAAAGTAAACTTGTGTGTTGTTTTAAGAATAAAACTTATTACTATCCAAACAAAACAATGTGAAAAACCTTAAGTCAAAACAAAAAACAAAACAAAACAAAACAAACAACAACAACAAACCTAAAGTCAAACCTTTAGCCTTGGAAGACAGCTTACTCTTTTAAACAGGAAGCTATTAAAAATGTATTCTGCATCCCAGTACTGTCATTGTCTGTTTGTTTTTGCTTTCAGGCAAAGTAGCATAGAAATGCATCTAGCCATTAAAAAGCATGATCTAGCCACAAATAAATTAAGATTAAATGTACAGTAAGATAAATTCAAACTTTATTTTCTCCAAGCCCACAGATGGTTAGTCTCCCTTAGGAGAAGATGCTTCTACCTTTCCTGGGCTTTAAGAAAACAAGGAATTTCCCCCAAATAAAGAAATTCAAACATTCATTAGGATCCTCTTTACTCAAGACATTCTACTTGAGATGAGAACTATACAAAAAATTTTATGAAGCATCTGTAATTAATTGAGCAGATAAAACGTGAAATGTATGCTCTGGAATGATCTCAGCTGTAGAGACCATAGAGCAGTGAGCTACTGCTAACCAAGAAGGGAAGGCACTGTAAGGTGGGAGGGAAGGGAGATCACTATTGGAGAGTGGAATGGAGGGCTTTGGGTAGAAGGAATTTGAGGTAGGCCTAGGAACAGGAGTGATAATTTGAGATAATAGGAAAGAGGAAGCAATGAAAACTGAATAAGCAAGAATGAGAAAGTAAGAAAGAAGCTCTTCTATTTGGGAAGCAGAGTAGAAGAGTTTGGTTGTTGTGGATGTTCATGTAGGTTTAGAGGTAAGGTTACTACGTCATTTTTAAGGTAGACTAAGAAGAACCTTAGATTCTGTCCAAACAATTTTGATTTTATCCTGTTGTCACTGAGAACTGAGGGTTTCTGAGTTGGGCAGTGATATGTTCAAACAGATGCATAAGAAAAACTCATCCAGCCATGAATCTTCAGGAGACAGGGAGTGAAGAGGCAGGAGAAGCCAGGTAAGGCATTATTGGAACATCGCGTCGCTCTGATTGAGAGCTATGGTTAATCTTTTATGGCCCTTAGGAGTTTAAAAACACTTCCAAAGCACATACGTTAAACTTAGCATTTAGAAACAGACTTCCATTGGGTTTGCTGCTTGAAAACTAAAATATACATTACAAATCCTTCAACAGAAAATCCTGCCAGTAATACCTCTGAATACATTCAGAAACAAACCACTATCACCACTTCCCCCTACCGTCGTCTTACTTCACGGCCATCAACTCTCACCCAGTTCATTTCAGTAACCTCTCTTTTCCCACCCTTTCTCCAACACAATATTCTCTATACAGCAGCCACAGTGATCTTTTTGAAATGTAAGTCAGTCATTATCACTCTTCTACTCAGAACCTTCCAAAAGTCTGTCCTTCACACAGAACGCAGTTCAGAATCCTGACGCCAGCCTCAGAGCTCCTTCTGTCTTATTTACCCATTCTGCAGCAGCTGCACTATCTCACTACCACACTAGTATGCTCATGCCTCAGGGCCTTTGCTTTTACTGTTTCCTCTGCCAGAAGTCTCTTCCCTGTGGTATTAGTAGGACTAACTCTCTCCTTACCCACATAGGGATCTATTCAAAAATTATCAGAGAACTTGTCCCTAACCATCCTATACCAAATAACACCAACTTTTATCAATTCCATCTCTACTCTTAAAACAACAACAACCTGCTTTTAACCATTGATTAGTTGTCTATTATCTTCCTCACCAGAACATTAGCTTTTGAGTGCAGGGAATTTTTTTTATGATGGTCTCTCCAGTTCTTAGAACAGCACCTGAGTTAAACACTTAATTAATACTTATTACTGAATTATATAATCTCTGGGCACCTTCCATGGTTAGAGAATGGCTCTTTGTCTGCTGGACTCCCTAACACACTGGTTGGCTGTTGTTCTGCCCACTCCTACTGGGTGGGAAAGGAATCAAAACCTTGAAGCAATGGCCTCTATAGAAGGAGGAGATAGGAGGAATGACATCAGACATTCAGAGGCATTCGCCAAACTTATACTGCCTCTTCGACAAAGCTGTTGGCTATTTTTGAATTGAAACATTACATTTCTTTTAATGGCAATGACATATGTTCACCCAGTTGTACCAAAGAATGCTGGAGGTTCATCAAATTCCACGTGCTCTTCTTCATGATACCCAGGTATGTTATGTTTACATTCTCCCTGTGCATTTGGGTGATGCCATGTGATAGTTTCAGCCAATGGAAAATCAATGCCACCCTTTGCCACTTCCAGGTCTGGCCTATTGAAGAAAAGAAAAAGGAGCAAACCAGATGAAACAAAACAAAACCCCTTTCTGCACATGATCTTCTATGTTCTTTCCCTTTCTGTCTGCTAGATGTAAATGCTCAGGGAAACCTTGAATCCACATGCTGAAACTTGGCATAGGCTCTGCCTGCCTGGGTCTCTGAATGACAACACAAAGCAGAGCTGCCACTGACTTGAACACCCACCCATTGATTTTGAGCCATTATACACTGGGTCTGTCTATTAACATGCAATATTGGTCACATTCTTACACTTTTAAAAAAATGTACTGCTTGTGTGAAATTCAAATTGAACTGGGCATTTTGTATTTTTAATTGCTTAATCTGGCCACCCTGCAATAAGAAGAATCACATTTAAAGTCCTTCCATACCCACACATCAACTTGTACATGAATGTTTATAGCACCATTATTCACATTAGCCAAAAGTTGGAAACAGCTCAAATGTCCATCAGCAGGTAAATGTATGAACAAAGTGTAGAATATCCATGTAAGGAATATTATTCAGCCACAAAAAGAGATAAGCTGGGGCACCTGGGTGGCTCAGTGGATTAAGCCTCTGTCTTGGGCTCGGGTCATGATCTCAGAGTCCTGGGATCGAGCCCCGCATCGGGCTCTCTGCTCAGCAGGGAGCCTGCTTCCCTCTCTGCCTCTCTGCCTACTTGTGATCTCTGTCAAATAAATAAATAAAATCTTAAAAAAAGAGAGAAAGATAAGCTGCTGATATATGCTACAACATGGGATCAGCCTGGAAAATGTTAAGTGAAAGAAGTCAGTCACAAAAACCCATATAGTATACTGTATACTATATGATTTCATTCATATGAAAATCCAGAATAGGGGACTCCATTGAGACAAAGCACAGATTAGTCGTCGTTGAGGCTGGGGGTAGGGGAATGGGAGAATAGGAAGGCTAATAACCAAAGGATTCATGGTTTCTTCTCGAGGTGATAAAAATGTTCTAAAATTGACTGTGGTGCTAGTCACACACTTCTGTGAATAGTCTAAACACCATTGAGCTGTATACTTTAAACGTACAATTATACATGTATAATTACAGTATGTGAATTATATCTCAATATAGCTGGTTTGCTGGGCTTTTTTATAAGTCCTTTCATGACTCCATGTCTCTACAGGCTCTAACCTCTGGGCCACTGCTCAGATGCCTTTGCTACTACAGAGGAAAGCATTTTAAGCATTCCAGAAAGTGATCTTGAAAAGAGGAAGTTTAAATTGTGATACTGTATAAAAAGACAAACAAAAACCTTTACTCTTCTTGGAAGTAGTGGTTGACAAATAAAGGAATTTTTTTGTCTCCAAATATAATTTTCCCTGAAAAAGTATAAATGTAAATCATGAACATGTATCTCCATAAAGCTTTTCAATTTTCTCTCTTAAAATCTTCATTATTTTCTACAACTCAAAAACAATCCTTCCAAATCCCTTTCCTTAGTTAAAATAGATTAATTCTATAACTTCTGGAAAGTACTTTGGAAAACATTTTTTTAGATTTTTCTCCATACAGTGACAAGCTTTTCTATACTATCTACCATTATATATTCTATACTATCTCTATACTACCATTATAAATTTCTTGTAATGTATAAGGAATACCAACATCTTCCTTTTTTTTTTTAGCTCACACAATTGATATTACCATGACAACTTACCACTAGAAGGGTAAAATTGGTTAAATTCTCCTACCATTTTATTTTATTGATAACATTCAGGTTTTAATGTGTGGCTCTGAAGTTCAGATGAAAATGTAAGAAGTTTAAAACGTTTTTATTCATAAAAGATATGAATTCTTAAAGTGAAGTAAATGATCATTTGGATTTAAAATAAGCAGGAATTAGAGTGATTGCATTAAATGGTATTTTTGACATGAACAGATAAAATTTTCATATTCTTGTATCATTTTGAAAAGTTACCCATGAAAAAATGAGCAAAAATCTTTTCCTTTGTAGGTATCAGTGAACGAACTCAAACAATTTTTATCACATGTATTGGAACGAAGAAAATTGATTAAAGTGATCTATCAAAGAGAAAATGGAAAAAAGAAGATTCAACGTAAATTAAGAATAAAAGGAATTAAAAATAAAGATATCTCAAAAAGAAATACAAATCATTGTAAGTAGGAGCACCTGGGTGACTCAGTCAGTCTTGAAACCAAGAGTATTCGACTCTTGGTTTCAGCTTAGGTCATGATCTTGGGGTCCTGGTATCAAGCCTCATGGCTCAACACGGAGTCTGCTTAAGGATTCTCTGCCTCTCTCTCCAAACTCTCTCTCCCTCTCTCTCTCAAATAAATAAGAAAATCTTTTTTAAAAATTATTATAAGTAGAATTCCCTCTACCATGTAAATTAAAAATGACTTCGTGTAATCTAAAATAAAATTTTAGAGCTACTTTCTGAAAAGTCTTAGAATATAGTCATAAATATTCATACACACAAAAGCTTTAAATTTTGTCAGCTTCTTTTAGATTCAGAATTTGTTCTGATGATAATAAGCAAGGTTGATAATTAGAACTCCTGGATAAAAAAATATCTCCAAAATTATGTGGATAAAGCATTTATCAGTTATTCTGCTAATAGAAACACTCAGACTTTAGACAAAACAAAAAGGTTTTAAAAAGGTTTTATAATATAGTGCCCTCTTTTTTTTTCTGGTCTAGCAATCTAAAATTCTTCCTAGTAAAGCATAGCCAGTTAGTTGATAGATATCTCTGGATGCAAGAAGGAACTAGAAAATATAAACAATGTTTTCCATAACTACTATGTATAGGAGTTAACTGGCCCTCAATTATAAAATTTAGGAATCATTTTCAGTATTTAAGTTGATATATATCTTTTATAACAGATATATATGAACTTCTACTTCATTAACATCTTAACATTTAAGAGAGGGAATCTTCTATGGCAGAGAAAAGTTAAGGATATCAGTTTTTAATTACATTATAAAAGTATGTACATATCTTAAATTTATTTTAAATTAAATCATATACATTGAAACATTCACTTGACCATTTTTTGACATAGAAATACAACTTACCTGTTATTTAGCATTGATCTACTAAAATGCTGAATACTGAAATGCTACTAGTAGCTCTTCTAGTATAAACCACACTCAAATGCATCATCTATGATTTCCCAAATCCAGTTCTTAAGGAAACAAGAAACTAAAGACACTTATGGAACATTCTGTGAGTAGAATCCTTCCAGGTATTTTCAGATTTATTCCTCATTTATAGATACTTCACCTATAATTAAAGTGGATCATTTTTAATGGCTCTCCTTTATCACGTTTTCTGTTTTTCAATAACATTACATAGAAACACATTTTCTTTTTGCACTTATATGTAATCAGTTTACAGTTTACATTACATGTAATGTCAGTTTTACTGTTTATTATAACTATGGATTTAATTATTTAATTAAACTTAATTATTTAATTAAATCCATAGTTATAATAAACAGTAAAACTGACACAGATAAGTTTGGGAACAAACACTCCCGATCTTTGGTAAGCATGCAAGGTTGGGGAACAGAAATGTACACATTTACTAAAGAGAATCCTACGATCTGCTAGCATTCAGTGTGCTGTGGACATCAGTAAATAAGTTGGATAGAAGAAATGAAAAGGATTGATTGATTTGGCAAGTAAGGTAGGTAGAGATTGTTGAGGAAGCTTCTGCTGTCAAAAAGAGCAAATAAATGAACCACTATATTGTACACCTGAAATTAATATAAAACTGTATGTTAATTATGCTGGAATTTAAAAAATAAAATAAAAAATAAAAGGGAAAGTAATGCCACCCCTCAAAAAGAACTCTTTCCCTTATATGGAAGTGGTTATATTATGCCTAAGAATAATAAATAACAAGCTAGCTCTAATTAAGCATTTTCCGTATTGTTTTAGGTGTTTTACCCAATTTTAAGATAGGTTCTATTATCTCTACTTTATAAGATGTGAAACCTACAGCACAGAACAATAATTTGCTTAACATCACAGAAAATATTTAGTAGGAAAAGTAGGATTTGAACTTAGATGGTCTGGTGCCAAAGTCCTCTAGATTTAAACCATTATGCCGTATGCCTCTCACAAAAGTAAGCTGATAATATCAAGAAATTTTAATCCCATGCTTCTTGATATGGCTTTGAGCAAATATTGAACTATACGATAAAGATGCTGCAATTTCCTGAGCCCCAAATTTACTTGAAGGTTTAAAGGAAAGTAAATAATAGTAAATAGTTGAAAACAACTAACAGCTATAATGTATGCAATAGATTTCAAAATTCATATTTTGATATCATACCTAAGACTTCAAAAAAATGCCTTCCTTCTTTCCAGACCTCTAGAGAATATACTGCATTCATCACAGGTTATCTAAATATCCCAAGGACATTTGAGAAGCCCTGTGTTATAACAGTCATAATATCCATTTCTGAAGATTTACATAAATCAGAAAATTTTTCTTTTTAACGGAAGTACGTATAGAAAGGTGATCATAGCTAATAAGGGCAACAAATAGAAATTGAGAACTAAGGGATTCCAGAGGAGAGAGAGGTTAGTTTTGGAGCTGAAAGTGCTCTTGTTTTAGTTGATAATTTTTTATGAGATTCTTGCTTTGATATTTTTTTATAATCTTAATATTTTAAGACTATTTTCCTCCATATTTACTCTAAAAGACTGCTTCATTGCTCAGCTGAAGACATAGAAATGTTGATATGTATGTTACTTGATGTACAGGTAGAGTTCTGACAGGAAGCAAATGACACATTTAAATTGAGTCATTTGAGACAAGTTTAATAAAGGGTCTATTTCTGAAAGTGTAAACAGGATGAAAGGAAACTGCAAAGTAATCCCTAGGCTAGTAATACCAATGGCATTAGCACCCTGGGCCTGAAGGGTAACAGGCTATAGTGGCTACTAGAATGCTGAGAAAGAAACCAAGAGGTATGTTGGAGGAAAGCTCTCAGTCTTATGACCTCAGGACAAGGGATTAAGCCAGTGTGCAGCAAACCAGACTGGGGAGCCAGGGAATAAATATCCCTACCTCACTCTCTTCCCTTCATTGTTCCTACTGCTGCCCTTCAACCAAACCTAATCAGAAGCTGGAGGGGAAGGGAGCCCCTTGGTGCTGTCCACATGGGTTAATGTCCCAGGGCATAGAGAAGGATGGATTGGATCTAGAAAGCCAGTAAGAAGACATCCAACACACCAGATTTTCTAGACAAGGGAAATTAGCATGAACTACAAGTATGAGGACTTTTAGCAGCATACAATAGAAGCGTAGGTATTAAAAGAAAAGTTACAGAATTGTAGAATTAATTAGGGAAATTTGGAGGTTATCTAGTCTAGTATTTTTGATCAGATATTTATGGCAGCTCCTGGGTAGATGCCTGTGACTAAGCTCACAATATCATACAATGCAGCTTATGACATTATTTAATACATTTATTTCTTACAGAGTTATTAACATTAAACCAGAACCGCTTCCTTCAGTGATATTAGGTGTTAGTCTATATTAAATTATGGCAGAGGAGTTGGACAGAACAACCCCTCTATGAACTCCTTCACTGGAGTTGTTTCCCTCCCTCCCCCAAATAGTGTAGCTTGTATATATTGTTTCTTAGATCCTGTTTGTTGTTTTGGACGCCCACTCACAGTGATGATTCTTAACAAGCTTAGAGCAAATTGAAATCTTTTTCTCACCTTGAAGTACTAAGCCAGTGTATTATTCAAGGTTCAACTAGAAAAAAAAAGAACCAGTAGAAGATATATATTAAAGGATTTATTACAAGGAATTGGCTGATGTGATTATGGTAGCTGGCTAGGCAAGTCAAATTCAGAAGGTAGTTTGTCAAGAAGAATAGGCAGGAGCTCTCTGGAAGGAGCTGAATTTTTTCTTCTTCAGGGAAACCCCAGTACAATTCTTAAAACCTTTTAACTGATTAAATCAGGCAAACCCAGCTTATCTCCTTTACTTAAAGTCACCTGCTTGTGGGTATTAATCACATCTACAAAATACCCTCACAGCAACAACTAGATGAGTGTTTGATTTAATAACAGGAGTGTAGCCTAGCCAAGTTGACAGATAAAATTGACAATCACAGCCAAGTATCTCCTAATCCCTATGTGTTTATCTAAATTTTTGAATCTAGGTATAAGATTTTACACCAATGTCTATTAAGTTTCATTGTGTTCACTTTGGACTATTATTCCAACCTATCGATGACATCAATTAATTCATCAGTTATTCTCTCTTAGTTTTCTGTCACTCAAAATTTTGATAAGTATGCCTTCTAATCTTTTACTCAAGTTTAAATATTTCATGGTTAATTTTTTAGAGGAAAAAAATGAAAATGAGTATCACTTGTGACAAGTAGAATCTATAGATGAATATATATTAAGTATATTAACTATCAAAATATTAAAGTTTGTGTGTGTACCACTTTAAATTATCTCATTTACCCTTTGGGAAACAATAATGAAAGGTGATGCAAATTAGCAAATGCAGCTAATTATCTATCCATAGAGCAGGCACTCTTACCCCTCAGAGGGTAAGAATACAGCATGTCACCATCTTCCTCTTGTCCCTTTTGCTCCCACTCATTACTGAAGGACTTCCCATTAAGGTCTCCCACAAGCACTGTCTTCTTAAGTAATCATGTCCAACCCAACTGGACTGTGTATGATCAGGTGTGCATAATGATGCTCTGAATCCTCTAGACCAGGTTAAATCATGCTCATTATCTTCTGTTGGGGAAGGTGGACGGATTTATTGTAGAATTTTTAGACAGATTTCCGTCAGAGAACAATCAAAATAAAAAGGGATATGACTCATCTAATGGGAAAAAATTGATTTATATGAAACACATCTCTCAATAATGTTACATAAAAGAAGTGTAACCATAAATAATCAATTGTTTAAAATACTTAAAACGAATTACAACAAATTTATTTCTTAATGTATTTTAGACCCATTTTTTCTAAATTTTCAGTAACAGTAACTTTGTGTTTCTCACATAATTCTGCATTTTGTTTAGCTCTAAGCAGACTGCACTGTCAGACTGCCTGTATTTGAATCCTTAACTACCTGGCACCAACTGTATGACGTTGGGCAAGTTACTTAACCTCTCTGTGCCTATATCACCTCATCTGTAAAACAAGAATAATAATAGCTCCTTGCTCTTACCATCAGTAAAAAAAACTGCCTGATCCCTAAGTGGCTTATAAATGTTAGCTTTTATTTTAACATATAATTATTAGTTTTGACACTTTGTTTTATAAACCATATTTCTTTCTGCTAAATTAAAGAGTTTTAGGCAGTGAATTAGTCTTAGAAAGTCAGAATCCTTGTTATTACAAGTTTTGCTTAGTAGATATTTGAGGAGAAAATATTTTTCTACTTACAACACAATTTGTCTACCATTTCTTAGCACTACCACTGGAGGTGTTTATGTTTTACAACAATGATCTAGGGACAGTGTGAATAAACTTGATTATTGTAAATCTCTGTGCTCTTATGCAAGTGCATTTGAGTTGATTACATCTTTATCTGACTAAACTCTTTGCTGAGTCATTCTTTTTTAGATAGAATGTTATTTTTAGTAATGGATCATTATTCTCCCTCCTTATCTGGTATTGTTTCTTCCTGGCACACATTAAGGGCAAATGTGAAGAGCTTTTCTGAAGCATTATTCGGAAAATCAGAAGCTGAAGTTGGTTTATATCAAATTCAGTTAAAATTAAGTAAGAAAGATACAGTGCCTGTGTAGGCAAGACTTTTTTGCAAGGGAAAGATTTTCCCATTTTTATCTCTTTGTATCATTTTAATGTTGAAAGCACCTGATTTTTAGTCAGACTAAAGGATGTTCATCTCCTAGCTTAATTTTTAATTCCTTTAACTCTCAATGAGACTTTATATGTCATGTTTGAGGTAACTATGATTTGAGATTCAAAATCATGAATCTATTGTTCTTTTTCCTTTTGTTATTTTTAGATGATTTAAATGGTATTTGTTTAGGATTTTGTGGTGAAACATAGAAGAGAGTAAAGAATGCAGGATAGGGCAAGGGAAGGAGTTGGGCAAAGAGAGGGTTTCAGGAGAAATTTAGGGCTTTAAGAGTGAATTGCAAGGCCCCTGGGTGACTCGGTTGCTTAATTGTCAGCCTTTGGCTCAGGTCATGATCTCAGGGTCCTGGGATCAAGCCCCATATCAGGCTCCCTGCTCCCTGGGCAGTCTACTTCTCCCTCTCCCTCTGCCCCTCTCCCCTGCTCTGCTCTCTCTCGTTCACGCTTTCTCAAATAAATAAATAAATAAATAAAATCTTAAAAAAAAAAAAAGTGAGGTGCCTGGGTGGCTCAGTCATTAAGTGTCTGTCTTTGGCTCAGGTTATGATCCCAGCATCCTGGGACCTATGGAGACCCGCATTGGGTTCCCTGCTCAGCGGGAAGCCTGCTTCTCCCTCTCCCACTCCCCCTGTTTGTGTTCCCTCTCTCTCTGTCTCTCTCGCTGTCAAATAAATAAAGTTTTAAAATCTTAAAAAAAAAAAAAGTGAATTGCATTAGAGGATTTCCCCTCTTTCCATAGGCAAGGAGTTAGGCTGCTACCCTCACATCAGTAAGTTAATGGCTATATGCCACCAGTACCCTGCAGGGCTAAATGTCCATATGGAAGACTTTGTCTTATTTGCTAGACCTTCTCAGTTCCAATAATCTTGTTTCTATTTCTCATCAGTCATTTACCGGCCACATGCAGAGGTATTTCACCAATGTAATTTCAAACTCAAAAATAATTGTCTGACCAGAACCACCTTCCTGCCACTTCTGCCCCTTCTTTTTTTCCTACAAACTTGCCTTCACCTTCACAATGACCTCAGTTCTCTTCCCGCACTTCCTTTTCACCTCTCTGTCCACTCCCCTCAGTATCACTTACTCCCGTAGTGAGCCTGGATCACATGGCCAAACACAACCCTCAAACCCTCATTCTTTATTGTATTGTATTGTACTGTACTGTATTTTAGACAGAGAGAAAAAGCATGAGCAACAAAAAGAGGCAGAGGGAGAAGCAGACTCCCCACTGGACAGGAAGTCAACATGGGGTTTAATCCCATGATCTCTGGGATCATGACCTAAGCAAAGACAGCTGCTTAACCAACTGAGCCACCCAGGTGCCCCGCCCTTTATTTAGGACACACCGCCCCCTTCTTACCGTTTCATACCCATGGTTCATTTGTGTAGATTGCTTCCTCCAAATGGAATGCCAGTTCTGTCTTCTTGGCCTGAAAAACTCCTATCTACCTTTCAAGAACTATCTAAAGTGTCCTTTCATTTGTGAAGATTTCTTTATCTCCCTTAGTGAGAGTAGGGTGCCTAAGGGGGTGTTTGCTGTTTGGCAGATTCCCATCATCCATTTTACTTTTCTCACCATCCCAATTTCCTTTTGAGGAATTAAGTGTTCCCCACTGGATACATTCTTATAGGAACGTGATAAGAAGGCTTATCTTCCCCGGGACGCCTGGGTGGCTCAGTTGGTTGGATGACTGCCTTCGGCTCAGGTCATGATCCCAGGTCATGATCCCGGAGACCCAGGATCGAGTCCCACATCAGGCTCCCAGCTCCACGGGGAGTCTGCTTCTCCCTCTGACCTTCTCCTCGCTCATGCTCTCTCACTGCCTCTCTCTCAAATAAATAAATAAAATCTTTAAAAAAAAAAAAAAGAAGAAGGCTTATCTTCCCTAATTAGACCCATCAGAATCATCATGGAGTCTGGAGTAAAGAGAGGAAGATCCTAAAAGGATTGGATTTCAATCCATCCTGTAGCAGCATCTATCTCTGCTTCCAGAGAGCTTTGATTCCTGACCGACCCATTGACTTTATGAGATTTCAACAGCCTCCCAGTAAGTTCCTTTTGCTTAAGTCAATCAGATTAGGTTTCTATTGCTTACAAAGAAGGCTCCAGTACTCCCACAGTGCCTTATTACAGAGTGCCTACCATTTTACAATGGCGTTGTAATTTTTGGGAAACCGGTCTATCTCTGCTGCCAGGCTGAGATGCATCTCCATTATCTTTGGAAATACAACATCTAGCATTGTGTCTAACACATGATAAGTATTCAATTCATATCAATTAAATGGACAAGAAAATGTATGAATGACAGAGAATAAGTTGTTTCCACCTCTTTTCTTTTTCATTAATTCCTGCAGCAAGCAAGTCGGCCCATTTTTGTTCCGAAGCTTTGCTTCTATTCCTTATCAATAGGAAGATTCTTTTCTTTTCTTTTCTTTTTTGATAAGAGGATTCTTCTTCATGAATTCCACAACAACAAGGAACAGAGATTAAGGAATAGATTTGATCAGAGAAATTTACAGTAGGAGGGTCTGCAAGAAAAGGCAAAGAATCCCAGTTCTTCCATCATCTCACAGAGAGGTTAGCTGGGTTCCAGGATTGCTGGACATATGGAAGGTCTGCCTACTAAACTGCCTACCTTGAGTATAATCATGAGAAAGTGACCTTGTCAGAGGTGGGCTACTCCAGGCAATCCAGAATTGGCATCTGTATTACTTTGCTAGGGGTATCGTAATTAAATACCACAGGCAAGATGGCTTAACAAGCAGAAATTTATTTTCTCACAGTTCTGGAGGCTGGAGGTCCATGATCAAAGTGTCAGCAGGTTTGGTTTCATACTGAGGCTTCTCTCCTTGGTTTATGGATGGCCACCTTCTCAGTATGTCCTTACATGGTCTTTTCTTAGTGCTGTATGCCCCTGATGTCTCTTTCTCCTCTTATAAGGACATCAGTCATATTGGATTAGGACCCCACCCTAATGGCCTCATTTTAACTTAATTATCCCTTTAAAGTTCTTATCTCCAAATAAAGGTACATTCTGAGATACTGGGAATTAGGACTTCACAATTCATCCTGTAATAGCATCCAAAATAGTTATGAAATAATAATTAAGACTGAAGAAGTAATAACATGTCAAGAACTCCTATAAATATGTCTCTGACAAACACTGAAATACAAATTCATCTAGTTGAAGCACTTCCCATATTTGCTGCTGTATGAAATACTGCTCTGGCATACCTACTCTGCCCTCTTTTACTCCTGAGGATCATTCCCACCACTTTCCCAGTCAGCTTAGAGCCCTTATCAGGACAGAACACAGGCATCCACTAGTTGGCTGTTCAAAGGATTCCAGATTCAGGAAGGTCCTTTATAGCAAGCTCGGAATGGTCTCCTCAAGTCATTTCCTAACTATGCTTTCCTCAAATTTGGAGATGGTTAAACCATAAAAAGGAAATTAAAGTGCTGTCAAGATAACTTTATCTGACAGTTGAGCACTCTTATAGTAAGGAAAACTTGTATTTCAATACATTTGGGAAGCCAAAAAAAGAATTACAAATTAAAGTAAAAAGCCATGAGTAGAAATCTGTAGTGTAAATCATTTCTCATATGTATATGCATGCACAGACAACCTTTCAAAATGTATTCTTGCTCTTTGAAAGCATGGTAATAGGAGCAGTTGCTATTTCAAACACAGATTAGTAGGTTATTCCCATTATTTTTCCTCTCTAATCATGACTATAGATAGCATATAATTCAAAGCAGAAATTGGATGCTAAAAGTGTCTGGTGTTACCGAACTGATTAGATAACTTGAAGCGTTCAAAATAATTGCAAATTAACTTTTAAGTTAAAAACATTTTTTTTAATTTAAAAAAAGAACAACTCTGATGGTTTGTCAGGAAGAAGGAAAACAGGAACCACTTAAAGATCTTTGTGGTCTTGTTAATGAGGCATCAAATCTCAAAATGCCTCTTTTAAAATGGTTTCAGGCATGGTTCACCTAATCAGAGGTTTCATTGAGTGTCATAATGGACTTCAAGAGGCACTGTGCTATGATGTGGAAGGTATTGCGGTGGGGGTGTGCACATTCACTCTGGAGGTAGAATGAGGGCTGTAAAGCTGACTCTTCCTCCAAATACCTTCCCACACTGTAAACTGATAACAATGACTTGAAAATTGTGATGTGTTATATAAATGTCTGAGAAACACTATTATTGTAGCAGGTAAAATTCCATTACTTTAATTTCTTTAAATCCTAAAAAATTAATTCTGTGTCCCCATCCCCAAAAGGCAAGTTGTTATTGGTACTCTTTCTGTGTGTTTTCCCCAAGGTCTTAGAAAGGTTGTCAGGGAGGAAGAATGAGCCTTGGGGAGAGCAAAATTTTCAGGGAGATTCTCTCCTCCAATCCTAGATGTACACTACTTCTCTAGGAGATGCTCATTGCTCAGGTCCTCGTGTTGTCCTGGAATCTTATAGTTTTAAGGTTTATGGTCAATGGTCAGACAAAGGAGTCTGAGAGATGAGATCTTGGTGTCTAAGATCATTTCTTTAGGGTACACCAAGCAGCCCCTTTCCCTAGAGGCCTTGCTTCCCACTTTGTATTTGTGGAAACTTGCATCTCTTTCCCAGACTAGGATCATCTCTCTCCTTCCTACCATCAGAAGCATCTTTCTATCTCCTCCAACCTCCAGACACTTTCACAGAAGACAGGAAGAGGATAGTTTTTGTAGTAGCTTCCACATTCTGACTAAAGGCAAGGTGATCTTCTTGAAATGCAGAGGTTAAAAAATAAGGAGAGCATAAAGGAGGAAACATTTTCCCTCTACCCTTCTAGGTTATTTTGGGTGCTTTATTAATTAAATTGACATAAGACAGATCAATAGGAGGTAAACAAATTTAATTTCATATATGTGGGAAATTGAGCCTTATATACCATCTTTTTTTTTTAAAGATTCTATTCATTTACCTGACAGACAGAGATCACAAGTAGGCAGAGAGGCAGGCAGAGAGAGAGGGGGAAGCAGGCTCCCTGCTGAGCAGAGAGCCCGATGTGCAGCTCGATCCCAGGACCCTGAGATCATGACCCGAGCTGAAGGCAGAGGCTTAACCCACTGAGCCACCCAGCCGCCCCAAGCCTTATATGCCGTCTTGAGCTAAGAAGGAGGTAAGGGTCTGGGGCTTCAAAGAGAGGGAAGATAATTCACAGGAAGATGGGAAGAGCAAATGTTTGGTAAACAAATGATTGTTATACCATGCAGAGACATTAGGGCAGAGAGGAAGTTGAATAAATATGCCCTGCCAACCTCCCCTCACCTTACCACACCTAACCCATACTCTTCATATTTAGCTCTGGTGATAACTCTCTTCCTGGACCAGGCTTTCTATCTAAACTCTTAGAGGCAATTAAGGAGGAGGTAAAAAGCTCTCCCTGAGTCTTTTTGGCCTTGATTAGGTTCAGGTCAAAATAATCCACATGCCAAAGTGCACATCTTGGGGAGGTTCATCTGAACCTTTTCATGAGCAAAACCCAAACTTAATATGGCAGCACATTATTTTAAAAATATAAAACATACAAATAATGTTATTTTTCCTTGTTTGTCCATATATAGTAAGAAAGCAAGCAAAGCAAAATTTCACAGATGAAGGAGACCAGCTGTTTAAGATGGGCATCAAGATTCTCCAGCAGTCCAAAAACCAAAAGCAAAAAGCACAGTAAGTCTTTGTCCAGTTACCTAAACCAACTTAAATTCCTGGGTAAGAAAAAAGAGTAATCCAAAATCCAGTTTGTCATTAAAAGCTTATTGGGATAACAAATAAGTTTATTTGCCCATAAGCTTTTGTTTTTAAAAGGATCGATTGATGTTTAAAGAATCCTAAAATTATCAGCCTAAACAAACCGAATTGAATGTGAAATTGTGATCCCAACACTTTAAGTGAAATGCAGAATTAAGGCACTAATCTGAATATTCAGGCAAAAATATTCTGTTTTGAGTTTATTAAGTATTTCAAATGAAATAAGACATGTTACTTGAATTAGAGTGGTTGTTTTAGAATGCTTTATTCTTTTTTTTTTTTTTTTAGATTTTACTAATTTATTTGTCAGAGAGCACAGGCAGGCAGAGGCAGAGGGAAAAGCAGACTCCCCGCTGAGCAAGGAGCCAGATGTGGGACTCGATCCCACCCAGGACGCTGGAATCATGACCCGAGCCAAAGGCAGCTGCTCAACCGACTGAGCCACCCAGGCATCCCTAGAATGCTTTATTCTGCCTAACTCAGCATTTTTAGAGTACTTTATGGTTTTCAAAGCACTTTCATGAATGTGATTCCATTTTATCCCCCAAACAGCCTTATGAGTTAAGAAGAACTTCATTCCCCACCCCCCTTTACCCAGTTAGGAAGAGAGATTCAAGGATGTTAAAGTGAGTTGATCACAAATACACAACTAGGAAGTAACCAGGTGTGGCCAAATGGTCTCACTCTGTGTTCATCATTTCTCTTTTCATTTGTCTGAGCACTCATTTGTCTACTTTGTCTGAAGGGGAGGCAGAAATATCTTGTCCCCCCAGTAGAGGGACACAACATGAGGTCACCCCTCAAGTCCCTGATTAAAACCTCACTGAGATCAACTCGGAGTTCTCCCATTCACTGGCTGTGTAATCCCTGTGCAAGTTACTTAACCTGCTTGTATTCTGGATAGTACAGTTAAGCTCTTAGAACAATGCCCAACACATAGTAAGCAGAAGATAAGCATTTATCTTTATCTCTAGTTCTCTAAATGGTAAGCAGAAGGTATGGGAGAGAAGAAAACAAGTGTGTCTTGAAAAAGTAACAAAAAGAATGGGCTCCGGACCTCCAACAAGGAGACAACTTATGTTTGCATACAGATCAGGCATAGCTGCTCTGGGGTAAGCATCCCAGTGCTGTGGTAGCTATCCTAGGCAGGGCAGCAGCAGAGTTCCTGAATTCTTTCTTAAAGCTTAAAGCTTCCCAGAAGAGCATAAAAGTATGGAGAACAAAGGGGCATTTCAACTATGAAGAACTTCCATTTATTAAGTGTCTTCTTTGTGCTACTTATTGTTCTGGACAGTTAGGTGTGGAATAGCATTCATTGCTCACAATGATATTGTGAATCATAAATTGTTATCCCCAAATTTCAGAGGAGGAAATAGAAGGTCAAAAATATTCTATAATTCTCCCAAAGTGACAAGAAGAAGGAAGTAAAGGAGTTGGTCAGCTCTCTAAGGGAAGTTAAATTAGAAGCTCCTTATAAGAGCAGAGGAAGCCATCCCCTGCAAAACCTGGGTTTCATATTGAGCATCTCTGGGGGCTGTCATGATGAGAATGGGGTTTAATCAGACCCCCAAAATATAATCCAGCCTGATAAGGAAGTCTGCTTACTCGGGTGCTCACTGAATGGATGAGTAAGAATAGAGAATTCTCAACCCACACCAGCTAGATGAAAGGACAATGAAATTCTGGAAAGGGTTAGGATTAAGTTTCAGATTAGCTCTATAGCAGGTGAACTCAAGATGAGGGGCCCACTGGGTATGCCCTTTTTTAAAAAAAATTTAAGATTTTATTTATTTATTTGACACAGCAAGAGAGGGAACACAAGCAGGGGGAGTGGAAGAGGAAGAAACAGAGAGCCCCCTAAGCAGAGAGCCCAATGTGGGGCTTGATCCCAGGACCCTGAGATCATGACCTGAGCCGAAGGCAGTGGCTTAACGACTGAGCCACCCAGGCACCCCTGAGTAGGCCCTTTTAAATTAAAGGAAACCTGAGGGACTCCTGGGTGGCTCATTTGGTTAAGTGGGCTGCTGCTGCCTTCGGCTCAGGTCATGATCCCAGCATCCTGGGCTGCTGCTGCCTTCGGCTCAGGTCATGATCCCAGCATCCTGGGATCAAGTCCCATATCGGGCTCCTTGCTCGGCAGGGAGCCTGCTTCTCCCTCTGCCTCTGCCTGCCACTCTGTCTGCCTGTGCTCGCTCTCTCTTTCTCCCTCTCTCTCTGGCAAATAAATAAATAAATAAATAATTTTAAAAAATAAAATAAAGGAAACCTGAGATTCAGTCCAATGGGACAAAAACACTCTTGGAAGCTCCCAAGTAACTATGTACTTAACTTTAATGGGTACCTTCCTCTTTGGCTTAGAGAATGGGGAGAAAACCCAACCATGAAAGCAGACTACCCAGCAGTGAAGGAGCCTTTATGCCACCTAGGTGTGATTCTATCTCTGGCTGTTCTTGCCCAGCGTATCCTTGTCCAAGAGTGCCAGAAAAGCAGCTTTTTTTTTTTTTTTTAAGATCTTGTTTTTAAGTAATCTCTACACCCAACATGGGCCTGGAACTCACAACCCCAAGATCAAGAGTCACATAATCGACCAACTGAGTCTACCAAGTACCCCAAGAGCAGCTTATTTCTGCTGTAGCATAGGTACGTGAGAGGGTGCATAATGCTGAGTCCCCTGACCCTTCTGACTTGACAGAGAACTGAAACCAAATCTGCTCATAGCAAGAGATTTCAGGAATTTGTGGGAAAACTGAATGAAATTCCTCCAAATATCAAGACAGTCTGCTCTTCTCTTAAGCTGGTTACACCCAGTCTAGCCATCTTGAAGATTCTGGTCAGGGGAAAGAAAAATGAACACCCTACTGACTACAGAGGAATCATTTCTCTCCCATTCATTCCTCAATCCTGCATCCTCTTTGCTTCACCACTTCTTGTATAAGACAGAGGTGCCTCTAGTCCTTTTGGCTCATCCACATTACATCGTGACCCAATTCATTCATTCATTCATTCATTCATTCATTCAGCTATAAATTGTTTAACAAGTCAGTGATGTTAGAAGTACAGATGTTAAGCAAGCATACGTCAGGGAGACACAGACTTGTCTACAGGAGTCAAGAAGCCTCAGAGATAACCAGGGTTAGCTGTCATTAAGAATTACACCCCCACCCCCTGCAACACAAGCAAAGAAGATTTGAAGATAAGCTCCTGCTCTACACCAAGTTTCTGATGAGTCCTAGAGATGCCTTTAGTCTCCTCCTTCCCTAGCACCCACCTTAGCATCCAGTACCAGGGACTTTAGGAGTTACCCAAATATCTAACTGAACTTTCTTTTGGGGATCTGCTAATTCTTCCCAGTTTCTCTTACTTTTTCCCCCTTGGGGGTTACAGCCCAGATCTTAATCTTACCTAATTTACCAACAACTTTCTTCAGTGCTGGATTCTGTTTCTAATATTCCTTATGTCAGCTTGGACTTTCACGACAAGGGACCAAGGTATCCACTCCTCCCTTAAGAGTTAAAGACACCTAGATGGATTGGTTTTACAAACTTTTGCTGCGTCCTGGGATCACTGAATGTATATACTGCTGGCTCCTGCAGCCCATGAGAATTCTCTGCCCTTGTCCATGTGGGTGCCCTTCTAATCCCAGCAGGCTATGTGGTTGCAGCAGCAAACCATGTGGCAGAATAACTTCAGGGAGTCTATGTCTGATTTCTAGCCTATCTCCAAATGCCAGACATTTGTATTCATTGACTTTTAGACCTTCTGTTTTATTTGCTTTCTGGTCCCTAGAATATTAGCTTGCTCTGACCATGGTTAATTTCTTGCTTGACCTCCTGGCTTCTTTTGTTCCACTGGAGTTTATTCTCTGTGTTGCCATCCAAGACCCTAAAGCCTATGTGGATAACAGTCTGAGTCTATTCTTTTCTGCTCCAGCCACCAAGAGCAAATTATTTTAGCATCAGCATGGATAAGTAGTACATAAAGCTGAGTCTCCTGATCCTTCTGAGCAGCAAGGATAGATTTGTGTATTTGTTCCTTTATTTGAGTCAAGGTCACTGGTAGAGGTTAATGCTTTCTGTTCTTACTGCTACCAAAAAGGAAGTTATAAAAGTAAAAACAAATCCCTTGGGGTGCCTGGGTGGCTCAGCCATTAAGCATCTGCCTTCAGCTCAGGTCATGATCCCAGGGTCCTGGGATCAAGCCCAGCATTGGGCTCCCTGCTCACTGGGAACCCTGCTTCTCCCTCTCACACTCTCCTTGCTTGTGTTCCCTCTCTTGCTATCTCTCTCTCTGTCAAATAAATAAATAAAATCCTTTTAAAAAATTTATTTAAAAAAGTAAAAATAAATCCCAAAAGTACTCTCTGTCTCTGACACAAGTTTTGACCTTGCAAGGCTCTCCATTACTACCTGTTAGGCAGATCAGGTCCAGATGATTTCTGAGTGGGACTCAGAAAATGCAATGTAAGGCCATCCTATGGCATCTATATTTATAATCATTAAATTCTCATACCGTTTACCCACTAATTACAGAACAATTACCATGCTATAAAACTTTGGAATTTATGCAGTAGTCCTAAAAATAATAATAATGGCAGCTAAATTTATTGAGTGCTTGCTATGTACCAGGTCCTATGCCAAACACTTCATGGATTATCTCATTGAATCTTCCAACAACCGTATGAAGTAAGGGCTATTGTTATCCCCACTCCATAGATGAGAGAGGCAAAAATAAGTTAAATAACTTGCCTGAAGCTCTCAAACTAGTAAGTGGTGGACCCAGATTTTGAGCCAGAAAAGTTAAGACTCTAGAGTCCTAATAACCATTGGGTTTTATTTGGTTATTGTTTTTCCACACAGCCTGACTTTGCATGCTGAGGAATATGTTCTATTTTAGAAAATTATTTCAGAATATAAAGGGACTCTTGTTTTCATGATAGTAGCTTCTAGAAGTGACACTCCAATTTTGATTATTTTTTATTACATTGTTTTATATTTCAGAATTCATTTTGTTAAATATTCATATAATGCGGGTTGTCATGGGAGAGTTCACTATGTTAGGACAAGTGTCTCAATTTTTCACTTCACTTGGTGAATAAGCTTGAGGCATGATGTTTCCTATATATATCTTCCTTTCACCAGCTTCACTATTTGTCAGATATATGTGAAATTATAATCTTAGATAAAGTAGGGCTGAAAAAAAACCTACTGACCCGTAGATGTGATGGACTTCAGCTAAACTGTATTTTTAGTAGCAATAGCAACTTGGTCCTACTTGCTAGAGAGAAGTAGTGTGAAGGAGGGAGCAGAAGAACATTTTTGATAATCAAACCTCTACCTTCATATTTTTGAAACAGAGCCTACGTATTCTTTGCCAAAGCTGCTGACATGGGAAACATGAAAGCTATGGAGAAAATGGCTGATGCTTTGCTATTTGGAAATTTTGGCATGCAAAACATAACAGCGGCTATCCAATTATATGAGTCCCTAGCTAAAGAAGGATCATATAAAGCCCAAAATGTGAGTTTTGAAAGAAAAGTAAGCCTTACGTAGCTACATCCTAAAATAACTATAGACAAATAACGTGTGAAAAGAGTTTAGCAATAGTATTCCCATTCTACTGCATGAACCCAGACCTAGGGAAGTTACAGTAACACTGAAGTAGTGGGTTCAGGGAGGGGACGCAGCAAGAGAACTGGGCAAATTCTTCTAGTTATATGGGTGACTGTCAGGAATGGAACGGAACTGCTCTCTAATTCAGCTTCCCATCTTATGTCCATGGGTGTGTTTAGAAATAATTTAAGAACTCTGAACCCCTAGCATAATTAAATTTTACTTAAATATATTCACCTATACAAAAAAAAAAAACCACCCATAAAGTAAATCTATGACCTTACATGATGTTTGCCTGGTTTTTACATTTCAAACATTTTATAAACTAAATATTATTTTCTTTTCTCTTTTACTGAATGCATTTCATTTAATCCAAGAATAACGTATTTCATAGAAAATCTGGAAAACAGAAATGTACATACATACATTAATAAATAAATACATTCATAAATAAAGCCCTTCACAAGCCAACCATTCTGACTCGATTATTGTTAGGACTGTTTTATATTTTTGCTTAGCTTCTTCCTCAGGCATCTCTCTTCTTATATCATCCTGATCACAATGCAAGTGCATATATCATTTTATTTCTGGCTACTTTCACTTAATGCTATAGCAAAAGCATGTTTTCATGTTGTTAGTCTTTTTAATAAAAATATTTATTTCTGATTACAAAAGAAATTCATGCTCATGACAAAAAAATGTCTGAGAATTCAGAAAGTATGAAGAAAAAAACAAAAGTTGTCTGAAACTTCTCCTCCCAGAGATCATTTTTGGTATCTCTGGGAGGAAAATGCAGAAGCTAGACTTTGGAGTCAGACTGAAGTTCAAATCCATTCTGCCACTTGCTTATTGGATACCTCCTTAACAAAATCCTTTCCCCTTCCACAGGAGGATCCTTTCCTACACTCTCTGATTCTGTTTCCCTCATAATCTAATAGTAGTAAAACGTTTAGTGTGTTTCTAGGTAGCATTGCTTATGATTGAAATTACTTCGGATTGACAAATTTCCATCACATTGGGGCAAACTGTAATGAACTGTAAATACCTGATCGTGGTAGTAATTCTTAGGAGAACCCTGGACACCACACATTTGGAACCGTTACTTGGGGGTTGGGGCTCCTGCACCCACCTAGTGTGCATCTCACCTCCTTGAGGCCTCATCTGAGGGACCAAAGATAATGGCCCTGGGAGGACTATCCTGGGAAACTGGGAAACTGCAGTTCCTGTACTATATCCACCTGAATAGACTGGTGGCAACTGGAACCTGTGGGAGCCTCATGAGTCTCTGTGTTTACTTAGTTGAAACCAAAGCTAGACCAGCAAACCTCTGATCAGTGAGACAACCTCTCTAATTTTCATCTGTAGGGTTAGGTTTTATCATATATAAAACGCTGGATACTGTGTCCATCTGGTTCACAGTTGTATCTAATATTTAGCACAGTCCTTGGGACAAGAAATATACATTGATTGCTGAATCAATTAATGATAAATGATTAAATATAATTATTGTGGGGATTAAAATAATACATAAAGGTTAATTCCATACCTGGAATGTTGTCATTTATTGTAAAGAAAGGATATAAATATTACTCTTCTAGAATTTTTCCTATTAATATGTAGAATGTCTTTTTTACAAAAATGAGATCATACTTTAATTGCTATTTCCTAATCTCTTTACTCACTTAATAATATAAACAAATTGCCATGTAAATAGATCAACATCACTGTTGTATTTTTAAAATTTTTATTTATTTTTTTAAATTTCTTTTCAGTGTTCCAGAATTCATCGTTTATCTACCACACCCAGTGCTCCATGCAATACATGCCCTCTACCATTGTATTTTTTAAAAATTTATTGATTGATTATTTGAGGCAGGGAAGGAGCAAAGAGGGAGCAAGAGGGAAAGAAACAGAAGTGGATTCCTCACACAGGGCTTTATCTCATGATCCTGAGTTCATGACCTGGGCTGAAATCAAGAGTCAGGTGCTCAGAGTACCTGAGTGGCTCAGTCCTTAAGTGTCTGCCTTTGGCTCAGGTCATAATCCCAGCCCCTGTGTGGGGCTCCCTGCTTAGCAGGAAACCTGCTGCTACCTCTCCCATTCCCCTGTTTGTGTTCCCTCTCTCACTGTCAAATAAATAAATAAAATCTTAAAAAAAAAAGTCAGATGCTCAACTGACTGAGCCATCCAAGCACCCCTCAATATCACCATCTTAGATATCTGTATAATTTTATTTTTTTAAGTGTTTCTTTTTTTTTAAGATTTTATTTATTTATTTGACAGACAGAGATCACAAGTAGGCAGAGAGGCAGGCAGAGAGAGACGAGGAAGCAGGCTCCCCGCTGAGCAGAGAGCCTGATGTGGGGCTCGATCCCAGGACCCTGGGATCATGACCTGGGCCAAAGGCAGAGGCTTTAACCCACTGAGCCACCCAGGCGCCCCAATATCTGTATAATTTTAATTAAGTTGTTGAATACTATTTTTTACCCCAGGGAATTTTCTGAAACTAAATACAAAATACTATATTTACAAAGGAGTAAGCGGATTTATAAATGTTATAATAAAATAGGAGTTTTTAAACCTTCGTTGTCCAAACACAAAGTTCCAAAACAAACTAAATGTTACCATCATATCCAGCACTACAAACGATATCTCAGAATTCCTTTCTTTTTTTAAAAAAAATATCTTATTTGGGGCACCTGGGTGGCTCAGTGGGTTAAAGCCTCTGGTTTCGGCTCAGGTCATGATCTCGGGGTCCTGGGATCGAGCTCCACATCAGGCTTTCTGTTCAGCAGGGAGCCTGCTTCTCTCTCTCTTTCTCTTCTCTCTCTCAGATATCTGTCTAGTAAATAAAATCTTTTTTAAAAAGTTATTTATTTATTTGACAGAGATCACAAGTAGGCAGAGAGGGACGCAGAGAGAGAGGAGGAAGCAGTCTCCCCGCAGAGCAGAGAGCCCGATGTGGGGCTCGATCCCAGGACCCTGGGATCATGACCCGAGCCAAAAGCAGAGGCTTTAACCCACTGAGCCACCCAGGCATTCCTTTCTAAACTAGTGAACATGTACTTTATTTTTTAGTGGGAGTATTAATTAGTTAATTAAGTCAACAGTTGTTTTGTTGACACAATGTTCCAAACATAATCTAAATTGATGAGTAGAAAAAGATTAATAGGTTACAGTCCTTATGGGTCAATCTGAAGTATAAACACATAATTGCAGCACAATTTAGGTAGACTATAGTTATAAACTGCGTTAGACACAGAAAAGACTCTAACAGGTTCTGCCTAGAGCAGAGGAGGAAGGCTTCTAGGTAAAA
The DNA here is from genome assembly GCA_004024625.1 of Mellivora capensis. Taxonomy (NCBI): domain Eukaryota; kingdom Metazoa; phylum Chordata; class Mammalia; order Carnivora; family Mustelidae; genus Mellivora; species Mellivora capensis. The sequence goes on along the minus strand of PISX010008649.1, from coordinate 846 downwards.
GTGACATTTGTACCTAGTATAGAATATTGGATATAGACAACATACAAGATTTATTTGTCTGTATTTGAATAAAGTATTTGATAGAAGGTCAAAACACTACTCCCAGAAAAGAAATTCCAAATTAACAGAAATGGTACATAAAACACCTGGATTTCAGGGCCAAAGTCAGAGTATCACTCCCCATTCTCAGATTAATGTGGTTGCATGGCATGGCCACAGACTGTCTTCTAATCCCAGTTAATTGGCCATCAAATGCTTGCCATTGATTTTAAGGAGAAACAGATAGGAGAAGGTCATTAGCTGAGTGCTAATCCAGTACTAGGAAGAATAACTCTAAATGGATGACCACTGGCTATGTATTATCACAGTCATCTTTGTAGAAACAAGCAGGCATTGTTGGGACAATATCCTCGAAAACATACAGTTACATACTTCAGGGTAGCATGTCGTGGTAGCAGACAGGGGTTCTGGAATCGGAAAGCTGGAATCGGAAAGCTGGACAACTAATGAGCTTCCCATCTTGTTCATTCTTTCAGTGTCATTTCTATAAACCTCAGGTTTCCCAAACCTGCAAAGGGAACTGTTGATAAGGTCACACTACTTTATAAATTTGCTGCAAGAAGCAAATAATATCTGCATGATCCCTTAGAGATACTAAAGTACATCAATGAATAATGTTGTGTAACGATTTTAGTCCTAATGGCTTTGCTTCAGAGTCAGTCAGTCCCTGGCTTTAAATCTCACTTCCAACACTTGTGGCCTGCCCTCTCTGAATCTAAATTTCCTCATCGTAAAATGGGGATATCTGTCTGACATATGTGTGTGTTGGGTCTCAGGAGAATAAGA
>PISX010008648.1:0-80656 GCA_004024625.1 Mellivora capensis | reverse complement strand
AAAATCTAACCAAGTTGAAATAAAAAAGCTATTAGTGAGGTGCAATCAAAAATGGAGGCTCTTACTGCTAGGATAAACGAGGCAGAAGAAAGAATTAGTGATATAGAAGACCAAATGACAGAGAATAAAGAAGCTGAGCAAAAGAGGGACAAACAGCTACTGGACCACGAGGGGAGAATTCGAGAGATAAGTGACACCAAAGCTGTCATTTTACAGATAAAGAAATTAGGACCCAGAGAGCCTAAGTAAATTGTCCAAGGTCATGGAACTAATCAGTAACTCGACTTAAAGGTCTTCTGATCCCCAGCCCAGAACTCTTTTAACAGATTTCCAAGATCAAGTAATCCATTTGAGTGCTTATTAGAAGATCTTTATTATCAAAAATTCCTTCCATCTTATCTAAGGTCTTCATTGTGTCAAAGTCTTCCCTTTGGTTCTCCCTTAGGAAAAATAAGCCTAACTTTCATCAACCTGTACTTCGTGTATTTCTTTTCAAAATTTTTTGCTTTGTATATTTAAAGCACTATTTAAGTGACCCTTCGCTCACCTCATTCTCAGATTAAAAAACAACAACAACAACAACAGTTTTTTAGTGGAGTTTGTTCTCCTGGGCAAAATGATCCTCGTTTGACCTATTACCCTAGGGCCTTTAGACCCTACACTGGAGAGTGGAGAATTGATATGCCATTTTAGTATGGACCCGCCTGGTTTAAGAATAGAAGAAAAACAACTTCTATCTGTGCATTTTCATGCAATCCTGTACATTTTATGGTTACATTGCTTTCAAAGGAAAACAAAAGTGCAGAAAGTGGCTTTTAATTCCTGACTCATGATAATGCATCCACTTCAAATCAGGACATGGTTTCACTGCTATCACTAGAAAGCTGGCTGAGATCCCAAGACCTCTGCCCTGTAACTAGGGATCAATGACACGTGTGTCCTACACCTTGAAGGCCTTCCTTGTCCAAAAACTTTGCTTACACTCATTCTCTTTGCTGTCCTTATGCTCTGCCTTAGATATATTTTATTAAGAATCCAAAACCAAAAGCAAGCAGGCCATAAATCTTGCCCAGCACAAAGTATATTACGTTTCAAGGAAGTTAAGTCTGGAGTTCCTTCTTGGCCAATTCTCACTAAATTTTCAATATCCATTTTACTTAATCTCCTTCTCAGCTCTGTACTGTGTATTGTCTTTATTTTTAATCTGTAAAATCTCTAATTACCCTGTAATAACACAAGCTTATCTTCTTAGAGACATTTCCTTATAAGTTTACTTAATACTCTTTAAAGGTACGTGATGCCTGTAGTTTAACTTAAAGAGGGTAAGTACAAATATTTATTCATAAGCTGTAATATTGGGGAACAGAATAAATGTTGAACACATTTTGTTTATAGTCTGGCACAAGGATACTTTTGTCTGAACCTTCCCCTCTTGCCTAAGAATGCCTGCCTCCTCCCCTAAGTATACAAATCCTCCCTGTTCTTAAAGGTTTAGCTTAAAATCTTTCTTCTATGACAACTTGCTGACCAAAGCATGGTTCCCAAACTTGTATAATTCAAATCATGTTCCACCTGCTTTTCTTTCTCACAGTGCCTGTACTTTTGCCTTACTGTAAGGAATACAGTTTTGCAATTGATATTTATTTGTTTGTTTACTTGCTATCATATATCTCCCTTCCTCCACCTTAGATGTTTATCTCCACCCCCCCACCCACCATAGTGTATCCCCAACATCTTGCACAATGTTTGGCATTTGTTAAATGATGGATAAAAGCAAACTTATCATCTTAGCAAACCTGTAGTAAGCATCATTATCCCCATTTCGCCAATGAAGAAACTGATTTTCATAGCAGTCGTGTAATTTACCGGAGGTTGCAGAGTGTTGTCTGATAGGGCTGGATTTCTCCAGGAAGGTCTTCCGATTTACTAGCTGGAAGCTTTGCACAAGTTTCTTGCCTTCCTATGCTTCTATTCCTCGTAAAAATACTATCTACTTTACAAGGTTGTTGTAGGGGTTAAATGAATAAAGCCAGGCTAAGTACAGAGCTCTTGCACTCTCTCCTGGACACACATACTTTGGGTAAAACTGTTTGAATAGCTACTAATCCAATAATTTCATCCACAAATACATAATGAAATGTCTTGTCAAATACCCTGTTGAATTTAAGATTCACAAGGCCTGCAAAATGCCTTACCTACCAGTTTCATTAACACTATTAACAAAAGAAATAAAATTTGGCTTATTTGTTCGTGAACTCATTCCAACCTAGGGGCTGTGACTTCTATGTCTGTGCCCCAAACCATCTATCTGATATCTGTATGAGAATTTTACTGAGCAGTTCCACCAAGCACAATTTTCCCTGGATTCCAGAACCCACTTGTCTTCCCTTTTGGAAAATGGGAATATCATTCTGGCTCCAATAGATTCATTTACGTTTATATTTTGTTCCTAAAGTATGTGATAAAAAAAATTGCCCATTTTACTTCCGTGGATTAGTGAATTCAGTACTGAATTCTTATACTGTCTTTGGAATTGAGTGGAATGTATCCAGGACCTTAATATTCTAATGATCCATTTGTCTAGTAAGATAATAACTAATATTTATTGCATGCCAATGAATTAACAAAGCCCTTTACAAGCATCATTTCTTTTTAAGTTGTGCATCATCGCTTTGAGTTAACTACTATTATTACCCATTTTACAGCTGAGAAACTGAGTCTTACAGAATAAAGTTCATGCTTCCTGGTGACTAAAAAAAAACGGAAAGAGTAATTGGCAAAGAAGAAGTAGGATAGACACACAATGAAAAGTGAGAAGATGCCAGGACTTCTGAGGATTTAATGGTTTCTTAGTTCCTGTTTCTGGTCCCTTTCTGGACCCTCATAACCTGCTCCCCAGCTCCTTAACCAAGTTCGAAGTGGCATCTTGAAAATTACTTGAAAATTAAATCCTAGCTAGGAAGGCTTTCTGGAGGATGTTACAGACAAAAATTCATTTTGTAGAGATAGATGTTTATGAGAGGATTAAGGAGTGTTTTTTGAAAACTCAGTATTGTGTTGGAAGGGTATAGTAGCTTGGTGAATGCAGTGCAACATTCAGGGGTCTCAATGTTCTCAAAAGGAAAAGAACCTTAGGGTCTGATAGAGGATAAGGTGGAGAGGCAGATGGGGACCCAATCATGTTGTACCTTGCATACGAAGGATAAGGAATTTGAAACATGTCCTAAAAATTAAGGGAAACCACTGAATAATTTTAAGCTGGAAAGAGAATTCATATTTCAGAATGATTGAGGTGATTTCAGCAACCTAAGGGGATCTCAGGTACTCTAGATTGTCAAGAGACTGGATTTCTGAGAGGAACTAAGGAAGATGGCTAGAGAATTGGAGGATCTTAGGCTCACCCCATCCCAAGAAAGTAACTAGGTAATTGTCAAATCATCCTAAATGCTCTAGAAATTGACCTGAAGACCCGAAGAACAAACTCCACAGTTTAAGGGAGAGAAGAGGTCACAATGAAGAAGGGAAGAAATGTGGAGTTGTGGCTTAGAGGGGAAGCAGATCTCAGCTGCTGTGGAAGGGAGGGAGCCATGATCACAGGGAAGGGAAAGGGAGTGAGACTACCACACAGGGGAATGTACAAGGAGACAAGGAGAATGTTTAACCAGAGCCATTGGCTTGGAAAATGAGAGCAGCTGAATTTCATGAGTTCTTGCAACCAGTGGAGCATAAAACCTGGAGTTTTAAAAGTCAGCAGGCTTGGCTGGGATAGAGCCCAGAGGGTACTGCCCTGCTCCTAGAGAGAAGGCAGGCAACAACGTGGGGGCAGATGGTGTGGAAACAATGATCAGAAGAGCACCTGAGGCAAAGAGTAGGGGGATTATTCACTCTTCTCAGAGCTTATCTCTGAGAGGTAGCATTCATGGAGACACCTCTCTGGGAACAAAGGAGCCGACCAGCACCATGTCCCTCTCCCACACCTCAGCAAAACACAGAGCCATCTGCAGGAGGCACCGCATTGCTGACACTGGGTGCCTAAGTTGCTTACACCAAGTCTCACCCTGCACTCTGGTGGAACTGCCCTTCTCAGTCAAGCTTGCCTCGGTCCCAGTATGGCAGGCCCCTCCGCCAGAAGACCAGTACAAAACCTTACCCAGACCACATCTTCTGACCAGAGTTTTTTTTTGCAGAGCCTCAGTTCCAGTGGCAGTGGTGACAGAACTCATTTCACAAGCGGACCAGAGCACATCTAGTTAAAACTCCCCTCATTCAGGCCACAGACCAAAAAGTGTCCACTGCAGGCAAAGATAGGCTTTACAGATGACTGGCCTGAAGGATAGAGCAGCCAAAACACAACAATAGAGCACATGCAGCACACACTAGAGACATTCCCTGAAGCACCAGGCCCTGGGCATTACACGACCTTTTCTTCATAAGGCCATTAATTTCAGGAGCAGGAGACATAAATACTTTTTCTAACAAAGAGAAAAAGCAGAGATGTAGTCAAATCTGAAGACAGAGGCATTTAACCCAAATGAAAGAACACGCTACAGCTAGAGATCTAAGTGAAACAAATATAAGTAGTGTGTCTGATGGAGAATTTAGAACAATGATCATAAGGATACTTACTGGGCTTTAGAAAAGAACAGAAGATATCAGTGAGACCCTTACCACAGACAGCAATGCACAGATCATCTAAACAGAAAATCAACAAGGAAACAATGGCTTTGAATGACACACTGGACCAGATAGTTTTAACAGATATATTCAGAACATTCCATCCTAAGATAGCAGAATACACATTTTTTTTCAGGTGCACATGGGACATTCTCCAGAATACATCACATATTAAGTCACAAATCAGGCCTCAACAGATACAAAAAGATTGAAGTCATCCCATGAACCTTCTCTGACCCAACATTCGGAAACTAGAAGTCAACCGCAAGAAAAAGTCTAGAAAGACCACAAACACATGGAGGTTAAATAACATGCTACTAAACCATGAATGGGTCAACTAGGAAATCAAAGGAGAAATTTAAAAATGCATGGAAACAAATGAAAATGAAAACGTAATAGTCTAAGACCTTTGGGATGCAGCAAAATGTGTTCTAAGATGGAAGTATAATAATACAGGCCCACCTCAAGAAGCAAGAAAAATCTACAATAAATAACCTAACCTTGCATCTCCAGGAGCTAGAAAAAAACACATAAATGAAGCCTAAAGCCAACAGGAGGATGGAAATAATAAAGATTGGAGCAGAAATAAATGATATAGAAACTTAACAAAACAATAGAATAGATCAATGAAACCAGGAGCTGGTTCTTTGAAAAAAACTAATAAAATTGATAAACCTCTAGCAAGACTTATCAAAAAGAAAAGAGGAAGGACCCAAACAAGTAAAACCACAAATGAGAGAGTAGAGATCACAATCAACACCACAGTAATACAAACAACTCTAAGAGAATATTAAAAAAAAAACAAACCAATATGGCAACAAGTTGGTCAACCTAGAAGAAATGGTTAAATTCCTGGAAACATATAAATTACCAAAACCAAAACAGGAAGAAATAGCAAACCTGAACAGACTGATAACTAGCAAGAAAATTAAATCAATACTCAAAAGGCCCTCAACAAACAAAAGTCCAGATCCAGATGGCTTCACAGGTGAATTCCATCAAAAACATTTACAGAAGAGTTAATACCTATTCTTCTTAAACTATTCTAAAAAATAGAAAAGTAAGGAAAAGTTTCAAATTCATTCTATGGGGCCGGCATTACCCTGATACTAAAACCAGAAAAAGACACCACTAAAAAAGAGAACTACAGGCCAATATCCCTGTTGAACACAGATGCACAAAGTCTCAATAAAATACTAGCAAACCAAAAGCAACAATATGTTTTAAAAAACAATTCACCACGATCAAGTGGGATTTATTTCTGGATTGAAAGGGTGATTCAATACTTGCAAATCAAGCAATGTGATACATCACATTAATAAAGGAAAGGCTAAGAACCATGTAATCCTTTCAATAGATGCAGAAAAAAACATTTGACAAAGTACAACATCCATTCATGATAAAAACCCCCAACAAAGTAGGTGTAGAGGGAACATACCTCAACATAATAGAATCCATCTGTGAAAAACCCACAGCTAATACCATCCTCAATGTGGAAAAACTGAAAGCTTTTCCTCTGCGGTCAGGAACAAGACAGGGATATCCACTCTCACCACTATTATTTAACCTAATACTGGAAGTCCTAGTCACAGCAGTCAGACAACAGAATGAAGTAAAAGGCATCCAAATCAATGAGAAAGAAGTAAAACTTTCACTATTTGCAGATGACAGGATACCCAATGCAGAAATCCTAAAAGACTCCACCAAAACCTGCTAGAACGGATAACATGAATTCAGTAAAGTTGTAGGATAAAAAATCAGTCACAGAAATCTGTTGCATTTCTATACAACAATAGTGAAGGAGCAGAAAGAGAAATTAAGGAATCAATCCTATTTACAATTGTACCAAATACAATAAGATACCTAGGAATAAACTCACCAAAGAGTTGAAAGACCTGTACTTGGGAAAGTATGAATCACTGATGAAAGAAATTCAAGATGTCACAAAGAAATGGATGGACATTCCATGCTCATGGATTTGTAGAACAAATATTGTTAATATATCATATATATTATTAATAATTAACATATATTATTAATATGTATTACTATATATTATATATCATATATTACTATATAATCTAATTATAATATAATAGATTAGCCAAAGCTATCTACACATTTAATGCAATCCCTATTAAAATACCAACAGCATTTTTCAGAATTAGAAGAAAAAAATCCTCAAATTTGTATGGAATCGCAGAAGACCCCGAATAGCCAAAACAATGTTGAAAAAAGAAAAGCAAAGCTGGAGGCATCATGATTCCAGACTTCAAGCTATATTACAAACCTGAAGTAATCAAAATAGTAACGTACTGTCACAAAAACAGACACATAGAGCAATAGAACATGATGGAAAACCCAGAAATGAACCCATAATTGTATGGTCAATTAATCTTTGGCAAAACAGGAAAAAATATCCATTGGGAAAAAGTCAGTCTCTTCAACAAATGGTGTTGGGAAAAGTGGACAGCAGCACGCAGAAGAATGAAACAGGATAAATTTCTTACATCTTACACAAAAATAAATTCAAAATGAATTAAAGACCTAAATGTAAGGCCTGAAACCATACAAATCCTAGAAGTGAACACAGGCAGTAACTTCTTGGACACCACCTGTAGCAACTTCTTTCTAGATCTGTCTCCTGAAGCAAAGGAAATAAAAACAAAATAAACTATTGGGACTACATCAAACTAAAAAGCTTTTGCACAGTGAAGGAAACAATCAACAAAACTAAAAGGCAACCCAACCTACACAATGGGAGAAGGTATTTGCAAAGGACATAGCTGATAAAGGGTTAGTATCCAAAATCTATAAAGAACTTACCAAACTCAACACCCCAAAAATGAAAAGTCCTGTTAAAAAATTCACAGAAGACATGAGCAGACATTTTTTCAAAAGAAGATATCCAGATGGCCAACAGATAGATACATGAAAAGATGCTCAACATCACGAATCATCAGGGAAATGCAAATCTTTAAAACTGTAATGGGATACCACCTCACAACTGTCAGAATGGCTAAAATCAACAACACAGAAAACCACAGGTGTTGATGAAGATGCAGAGAAAGGGGAGCCCTCTCGCACTGTTGGTGGGCATGCAAATTGGTGCAGCCACTGTGGAAATCAGTATGGAGGTTCCTCAAAAATTTGAAAATAGAAGTATCCTGTGATCTAGTAATTGCACTACTGGGTATTTACTCCCAAAACACAAAAATACTAATTCAAAGGGGTACATGCTCCCCCATGTTTAGTGTAGCATCGTTTACAGAGGCCAAATTATGGCAGTAGCCCAAGAGTCCATAGATAGGTGAATGGATAAAGAAAATGTGGTGTGTGTGTGTGTGTATATATATATATATATAATGGAATATCACTCAGCCATAAAAATAATCAAATCTTTCCATTTGCAATGACATGGATGGAGCTAGAAAGTATTATGCTAAGTGAAAGAAGGCAGTCAGAGAAAAACAAATACCATATGATCTCACTCATATATGGAATTTAAGAAACAAAGCAAACGAGCAAAGAGGGGGAACACAGAGAGAGGCAAACCATGAAACAGACTCTTAACTATAGAGAACAAACTGATCATAACCACAGGGGAGGTAGAGGGAAGATGGATAAAAGAAATGATGGGGTTGAAGGGGCATGCTTGTGATGAGCACGGGCTGATGTATGGAAGTGTTGAATTACTATATTGTACCTCTGAAACTAATATTACACTGCATGTTAGCTAACTGGAATTTAAATAAAACCTCAAAAGAAACTGGATTTCCTTCACCCAGGAGAGGAGTGGAAGGGTCTGAACAAAGCAAACACAATCAAACCGTTCGCTGCCTCAAAGGGGAGTTTTATTTTTATTTTATTATTTTTAAAGATTTTATTCACTTATTTGAGAGAGAGAGAGAGCACAAGCACCCAGAGAAGTAGACAGAGGGAGAGGCAAAGCAGGCTCCCAGCTGAGCCCGATGCAGGGCTTGATCCCAGAACCCTGGGATGATGACCTAAGCTGAATGCAGACGCTTAACCATCTGAGAGATCCAGGCGCCCCAAAGGGGAGTTTTAAATAACAATTTGTCATCCAACTAAAATATATGGATTTTTTTTTCATTTACGTAGTCTCCAAGTCCAACATGAGGCTTGAACTCATGACCCTGAGATCAAGGGTTGCATGCTCTACCAACTGAGCCAGCCAGACACCCCCCAACTAAAACATACCTATTTAAGATGGTCTAGAAAATACATACTATTTAAGATGGTCTAGAAAAAACAAAAACAAAAACAATCTACAGAATTACAAACAAAAGGAATATAAGTTACTTGAAATGCCCAGAATTTGGCGGTATTTTGAATACTGGTGCAAATCACTCAAGAGTTATCTTTTAACTGTATGCTTCCGGTGAAAAGTACCATTTGGGGTCAATTGCATGCAACTTCTTTCTGACCCTAAGTGCACTGGGTGGGCGTACAGACAAATGTAAGTGTCCCACAGGGAAGCAAGTAAATGTTGTTCCATAGTTCATTTGTGCATACAATCCAGAAATACTGAAGTTTTACCTTAGAGACAAACAAATTCACAAAACTAATATTTTGTGTTGTAAGGTCCCACGTAGTTAGATTCTGCAGACAAGCTAACCCCTGCAGTACGGTCAGAATTCAGGAAAAAGAGACATAATGATTTTTTATTTTATTTTTTAAAAGATTTTATTTATTTATTTGACACAGAGAGAGAAAGAGAGACAGCGAGAGAGGGAACAAAAGCAGGGGGAATGTGAGAGGGAGAAGCAGGATTCCTGCTGAGCCAGGAGCCTGATGCTGGGCTGGATCCCAGGACTCTGAGATCATGAACTGAGCTGAAGGCAGATGCTTTAACCAACTGAGCCATCTAGGTACCCCATAAATGATTTTTTAAAAAGATTTTATTTACTTATCTGAGAGAGAAAGAGAGAATGAGCAGTGGGGAGGAGCAGAGGGAGAGAGAGAGAGGGAGAAGCAAACTCCCCACTAAGCATGGAGCTCAATGTGGGATTCGATTCCAGGACCCCAGGATCATGACCTCAGCCAAAGGCAGACACTTAACTGACTGAGCCACCCAGGCGCCCCAAGACATAAGTGATTAAGATTGAGGTTAACTTTCTAGAAAATTACTGGAGCTGAGATTCAAAAATTCTATGCTAGTTTGAAATAGCAACAGGTTGAGGCACCTGGGTGGCTCAGTTGGTTGAGCCTTTGACTTTTGGTTTTGGCTCAGGTCATGATCTCATGGGTTGTGAGATGGAGTCCTGCATCCCACTGCCCACTCAGGGGGAGTTGGCTTGAGATTCTCTCTCCCTCTGCCCCTCCCTGCCTCCCAAATAAATAAATAAATCTAAAAAAATAACAACAGGTTTTCAAGGATTGTTAGATTAAAAACAGTTGTGCCTGAATTATATTTTTATCTTTCTTGATCATATTCTCCTCTCATTTCCATATAAAAGCAATGGGAAATAGTCCCTCCATTTCTTTGAACACTTAAGAGAATCTCACTTAGAAGAAAGAAGCCTTCTGGTTTTGTTTGTTCACCTGATTGTGGGGGGTAAGGAGCAGCTGCTAGACCTTGTCCCATGTGCTTCAAACTTAAATCTTTCTTGTATTTTTCCTATGCTACTGAGCCAGTCTGTAGATTCAAGACATCACCTTTCATTTAGCATGTGCACTTTAAGTCATTCTGAATTACATAGGGGCCCAAGGTGCTCCTTATCTAGGCTCTTTGTACAGTAAATAGCATATGACAGGACTTGGTATGACTGTTCTGAGAAAAAGCAGGCATTATTTAAATTCTAGGAGGAGAACAGACCTTGCTTATTTGATTTTTCAAGGTAATTTCTCAAAACCAAGCCATCCAAAGCAATGAAAAGGAATTTTTTTAAGATTTATTGGGTGCCTGGGTGGCTGAGTTGGTTAAGCAACTGCCTTTGGCTCAGGTCATGATCCCGGAGTCTGGGGATAGAGTCCCACATCAGGCTCCCAGCTCCACAGGGAGTCTGCTTCTCCCTCTGACCTTCTCCCCTCTCATGCTCTCTCTCACTGTCTCTCTCTCAAATAAATAAATAAAATCTTTAAAAAAAAAAGATTTATTTAATGATTTGAGAGAGAGAGAGAGGGAGAGAGACTCTCAAGCAGACTCCCAGCCGAGTATGGAGCCTGATGCAGGGATCCATCCGAGACCCGAGATCACGACCCCAGCCAAAACCAAGAGTCCTGCACTTAGCTGACTGTGCCATCCAGGCACCCTGAAAAATTTTATATGGGACAAATTTCATTATATTATCTTCTAGTTGCTTCAGTAACAATCATAGAATATTTAATTCATTTCCTAACAACAACAGACATTTTAAAAAATAAGTTGGCCAGATGTTTATGCCTGAAACAAGGCAATAGGGGGGGGGATGGTGGATGTGGATATAGAACAAAGGATGGATTTCATAGATTGAGTTTCTGATATTTTCTTGGCAGTAAGATCATAAGTTATGAACGACATGGTCCTGCAGTCCTTCCTAGAAGGAAGGACATTATTTAGCTCAAGTCTCTCAAAACAAAAGACATCTATCTGTAGGAGTAAACTTCAAATTCCAAAGATGTTTTAAGTAGGGATATGAAGCATGCAAAACTTTATAACATTCTTTTAAAAATATATTTTAAAATTTATGCAAATTCATATATGTTTTCATATGCATGTATTTTATTAATGCCAACTTTTTGTTCCCTTTCTCGTTTTTTGCTTGGCACCTTCATCAATTTCCTTTGTCCACCCTCACCCACAACCATCCCTCTTATGTACACAAACACACACAAACACACACATGCATCATGTTGACCACTTAGTATGTATCTATTCATATTTCTTACCAAGCTAACTTAATCATATATACACGTACACACAATTGTGTGTTTGTCATCATTTATTTACTAAAAGTGGATCATATTACACTCCTATTTTTGCATCTTCTTTTTCTCCTACATTCCTATAAAAATCCTTTCAAATCAACTGGTACTTTCTTTCTTTTTTTTTTTTTAAAAACAAGCTGTGGCCAGTTTTATTAAAGAAAAATTCCGTGTGATTTACTTTTCACCAGTCTGTTCTGGCATATTTCTAATATCAGAATCACCTGGATCAATGATAGCCAGCGTGCATACTCTGTAGTATTTCCCACATGCTGTGCCCATTCAATATTATTGCCACTGTAGTGATGGACACCAGTTTTGGCCAACATGGCATAGTATTCTATTTCAGATTTCCTCAAGGCCGGGCAGTTGTTGGCGAGGATGACCAGCTTCGCTTTGCCATGTCTGATCATTTTTAGAGTCTGCTTGTACCCCAGCACGTTATTTTCCACTTTTCATAACGAGCTGGAGCCTGGAGTTGATCGACTCCAGCGACTTTTTCGTCTTCTTTGCAGCCACCATCTTCCTGCCTTAGGTGCAGGAAGGCCCCAACCAAGAGTAGCCGCCAAAATGGCCAGGGCTGGTACCTTCTTCTTAATGGTGAGATAATAGTCTGTAGTTGACAGGTGTAATGTACTTAACCATTCCCCTTTTGATTTCATTTGTTTCCAGTGTTTTCTATCTATGAACCATACAGCAATAAGCTTCCTTGTACAAATATCATTATATACTGGTAATTTATTTTATTTTTTTTAAGATTTTATTTATTTATTTGACAGATCACAAGTAGGCAGAGAGGCAGGCAGAGAGAGAGAGGAAGGGAAGCAGGCTCCCTGTTGAGCAGAGAGCCCTATTCTGGGCTCGATCCCAGGACCCTGAGATCATGACCTGAGCCTAAGGCAGAGGCTTTAACCCACTGAGCCACCCAGGTGCCCCTGGTAATTTATTTTTGAGGAAGATATTTTCAAGACTAAGGCATTCAGTCAAATGGCATATGCATTTTTTAATTTGAGAGACATTGCCAGATTGCTTTCTAAAATGACTTTAATCTTTTATATTTTGAACAGCAGTGTATGACAGAATCTTTCCCCTTGAATTCTTGCCAGCAGTAGCTGTTATTAATCCTTTTCACTTTAATTTGATAGAATAAAGTGAAATCTCATTGTTAATTCAATTTGCATCTTTTCATGTATTTGTTGGGTCTTTGTATTTGCTCTTCTGTCAATTGTCTATTCATATCCCTTGACTACTCCTCTTGTCCAATCATAAGAGCCCTTTGTAACAGATACTGACCCTCTGTCTGCCCTCTGTATCACACATATTTGTTCCAATTTCATTATTAACTATTTATGGTAACATTTGTCCCAAGATATAGTCAAACTATCTATCATGTGCTCAGTGGTTTCTGAGTTTCAAGTCTTGAGTAAGAATGTCTTTATTCCTTAGATCTGCACTGTCGAATATGGTTGTCACCAGCCACATGAGGCTATTGGGCACTTGAAATGTGTATAGCCCCAATAGAGACATGCCGTAAAGGGAAAATACACACTAAATTTTGAAGACTTTGTACAAAAAAGGTGTGAAATTTCTCATTAATGACTTTTATATTGATTATAAGTTGAAATGATAATATTTTGGATACATAGAATTAAATCAAATATATTACATTTCCTGGGAGTTTTAAAAACATATTCTGACTATAGGTCTTTATCATATATATGTATTATGTATATATTCTCCCAATGAATTACCTCCTCACTCCTTTAATGGTGTGTTTTGATTAGCCAAAGTTGTAAAATTTTGATAAAATCCAATTTATTAATTTTATCTCTAATGGCTAGTGCTTTTTGTGTCCTCATTAAGAAATATTGCTTAGGGAGCGCCTGGGTGGCTCAGTGGGTTAAAGCCTCTGCTTTTGGCTCAGGTCATAATCCCAGGGTCCTGGAATGGAGCCCCACATCGGGTTCTCTGCTCAGCAGGAAGCCTGCTTCCTCCTCTCTCTCTGCCTGCCTCTCTGCCTACTTGTGATCTCTGTCTGTCAAATAAATAAATAAGACCTTTTTTTAAAAAAAGAAATATTGCTTAGCCTAAGGTTGGGAAGATATGCTCTTATGTGTTAGAGAATGCATGGCCTAAGATTTTATGTTTCAGTTTATTACTATCTCAAATTAATTTTTAGGAATGGGATGAGGTAGAAGATGTGGTTCATTTGACTCCATACAGATATGCAATTGTTTAAGAACAAATTATTAAAAATACTTTATTTCTCCATTAAATAAACTTAGTGCTTTTATTGAAAAATCACTTGATTATATAGGTATGAGCCTATTGTTGAACTCTAATATATTCCATTGATGTATTTATCTATCCTTATGCTAAACCACACTGTATGAGCTTTATAGTAAGCCTTGAAATAAATCAGTATTAAGTTCTCTGTTTTTCTTTTATTTTTAAAACTTGTTTTAGCTAATGAATAAATGAATGGGTAATGAAGATGTGGTCTATATACACAACGGAATATTACTCAGCCATCAAAAAGAATGAAATCTTGCCACTTGCAATGACATGGATGGAACTAGAGGGTATTATGCTAAGCACAATAAGTCAGTCAGAGAAAAGCAAATACCATATGATCTCACTCACATGTTGAATTTAAGAAACAAAACAGATGAGCATAGAGGAAGGGAAGGAAAAATAAAATAAGATGAAAACAAAGAGGGAGACAAAATAAGAGACTCTAACTCTAGAAAACAAACAGGGTTGCTGGAGGGAAGGTGGGTGGGGAGATGGGGTAACTGGTTGATGGGCATTAAGAAGGGCACTTGATGGAATGAGCACTGAGTGTTGTATGAAACTGATGAATCACTAAACTCTACCCCTGAAACTAACAATATGCTATATGTTAACTAAATTGAATTTTCATAAAAAATTAAAAAAAAAACTTTGTTTTGGCTATTCTATGTCCTTTGCACTTCTATGTAAATTTTAGAGTCAGTTGGTCCATTTTTAGTCAAAACAAGAAACCTGTCATGTTATGATTGAGATTGCATTCAATCTATAAATCAATTTGGAAGAAATCAACCTCTTAAAAATACCCAATATTCTCTTCAGTGAACATATTGTTTTCCATTTCTTTAGACTGTTCAGTCAACAGTGTTTTATAGTTTGTAGCATAGATGGCTTCCATATTTTTGTTGAATTTATTTCTATACATATTATGCTTTTGACATTGCTCCAACAGTTCTTTCTAAATTTTGTGTTTCAGTGTTATTGTTATAAATACATGAAAATACAACTGATGATTTCATATTAACCTTCTATCCTTGGCTTGCTAAAGTCACAATAGTTGTAATCATCTTTTTGTAGAATCCTTAAGATTTGCTGTATACAAATTATTATACATAAAAAATACCAAAAAAATTAAAAATAAATTTAAAAAAAATTTTTTTGCATATACAACCAAGCAATCATGTCATCTGCAAATAAAAGCAGCTTTAATCCTTTCTTTCCTATTTTTACATATTGTTTTCTTGTTCCTTTCTTTGGGCACTAGCCAGGGCTTCCAGTTAAATGGTGAATCAAAGTGGCAAGAGCATTCTTATCTCAATGCCAATCTTAAGGGTAAAATATCCAATATTTTTAATGGATTATGATGTTGTCTGTAGGCTTTTTACCATTGCCTTGAAGAGGCAGTTTGTGGAAACAGGGAAGTTGCAGACAGTTCTGGTGAGGACTCTGAAAGAAGAGAGGGCAGCAGCAAAGAAAGCATCTTATCTCTATCACCTTAAAGAATACATCTATTATCGTACACAGAATGTTACTGGAAATAGCAATGTTAAAGGTCCTTCTGCTGGGGTAAGGAGCTTGTTATTAGACTCTGGAAGAAAGTGTTAAAAGCTATTGAACAGTTAATAAAGTGGCAAAAAAAATTGCCTGAAATGTGTTCTTCTCTTGGGTGGAAGGTAGAATTTGTAAGCAATGAGGGCACCTGGGTGGCTCAGCCACTTAAATGTCTGACGCCTGGTTTCAACACAACTTATGATCTCAGGGTCGAGGGATCGAGCCCTACATCAGGCTCTGCACTCAGCATGGAGCCACCTTAGGTGCTCTCTCTCCTTCTGCCTGCCCCACTTGCACACACACACTCTCTCTCATATAAAATAAATAAATCAAATCTTAAGAAAAAGAATTTGTAAGCAATGAACTTAGATATTTAGCTGAGGAGACTTCCAAAGTGTGGAAGGTATAGCCTGGTTTGGCTTGCTGCTTATAATAAACAGATATAAACCGAGGAATGAACTATTAAGCAAATAGGAACCAGTATGTACTTGATGATTTGGAAGAAGCTTCTCGGGCTATTCAGATAGCATCCTCCGAAAACAAGGCCAAGCATCTGGCTGGGCAACTGGTCTTGCTAAAGAGATTTGCTGTGTAACTCACGAATCCAATCACAAACCAGGATGAGAGATGCAGCTGTTCCAGAAAGATTTGCGGAGGACCCTCTTACTAGAAGAAAGTCTAGACAATTTTAAACCAGCACAAACTCTGCCAGCCTGGAATGGAAGATAAAGTGATGGGCTAAAATGAAAGAATAAGGGCAAAGCTACAGACATAGAGGCCTGGATCAATGGGACTTCCTCATTTTCAGAGCACGGGGCCACCACTCAGGGCCAATGGGTAGGACTGTCACCCAGGGCCAAGGGGTCAGGGCTGTCCTGATGGGCAGAGAGGACAGAGCATGGAGCTACAGAGAATCATTCTGAGGCCTTGAAATCTAATGGAATTTTTCCTGCTGGATTTTAAGCTTCCTTGGGACGAATGATCCCCTTTATCCTTTCACCAATTTCCCCCTTTTGGAATGGGAATGTCTAGCCTGTGTTTATCCTATTATTATATTCTGTAAGCACTTAGCTTGTTGTCTGGTTTCACAGGTTCACAGATGCAGAGAAATTCTGCCCCAGGGTAGACCATACCCCCTGACCCATGCCTGATTTAGGGGGCTTTGAACTTCTGACTCCCAGAACTCTAAGAGGTTTGTGTTGTTTGAAGCTAGTAAGTTTGTTGTAAGCAGCAATAGGAAACTAAGGAATCAGGAAAAAAAAAAGCCAAAAAATTTTAAAGACTATGCAAAATAAGAGGGTCCCTTTTATGATGTTCAAAGTAGAGAAAGAACATACCTCTAAGGTTTTTTTTGGTTGGAAAAAGAGGGTTGAGAATATCTGGTTTAAATTCTAGTCAGGGTAGCTGCCATAAAAGGATACTTATAAAATAAAAAGAGAGAGGTAGCATTTTAATGAAAAAACTTGAAATTACCAGTATTGGGAGACTAGATAAGATTTTCCTGAAAATTCAGGAAGTCAGTTGGAAAATTATTATAATTAATGAGTGAATTTATTGCAGGAGATCAATAAAGAGAATTTCTTTCTTCTACATTTGTCATACCTAATGAAAACGACAATTCTTTCTTTTTTGTTATTAGAGTTTTCAGAACTTTTTTTAAAAAAGATTTTATTTATTTATTTGACAGAGAGAGAGAGACAACGGGAGAGGGAACACAAGCAGTGGAAGTGGGAGAGAGAGAAGCAGGCTTCCCACAGAGCAGGGAGCCCGATGCGGGGCTCGATCCCAGGACTCTGGGATCATGACCTGAGCCGAAGGCAGACACTTAACGACTGAGCCACCCAGGCACCCCAAATTTTCAAAGTTTTATATAATTCTTAGTTATTACTTGAGTAATAAAGTGCAGCTGATAATGATAATGAGAAGAATGAGAATTCTGGTTTTAAGCGATTTGATTCTAAATTTTGTAGTTTTTTTAAACGTTTCTTATGCTTGGAGTTCATTGAACTTCTTGAATTTGTGGGTTTATCGTTTTCCTTATAATTGGCCTTTTTTGTATTTCTAATTTTTTCCTGTCCCCTTCTCTCTCTTCTATCTTTGAGTCCCAATTAGACTTATGTCACTTGATACTGCCCCACATCAACTGGTCCTCTCTTTATTTATATTTTCAGTCTATTTTCTCACTATTTCTTTGTTCATAATTACTATTGCTGTGTGTCAAGTTCACCAATCTTTTCCTCTGCAAAGTTCAATGTGCTATTAATCCTGTGCAGATGTATTTTCCATCTCAAATATTTCCATTTTTATCCCTAACATTCCATTTGAGTCTTTTCTATTTCTTCCATATCTTTACATAATGATGTATTTCTTTTCTTTTTTTTTAAAGTAGGCTCCACACCAAATGCAGGGCTTGTACTCATGACCCCGAGAACAAGAGTCACATGTTGTACGGACTGGGTCAGCCAGGCACCCCTATATCTTTACTTAATATGCTTGGTCATCTCCTCCCTTCTACAACATATGGAATATAACTATAATAGTTTTAGTGTCCTTGTCTACTTATTCTGTCTTCTTTGCCATTTGTGGATGTGTTTTGATTAGTTTCTGTTTCTCCTCATTTTGGCTCATAGTCCCCTGCATCATTGCGTGCCTGATAATTTTTTATTGGTTGTTAGGTATTGTGAATTTTACCTTGTTAGTGGTTGCATATTTCTGTGTTCCTAAACAAATTTTGTGAGCTTTGTTCCAGGATGTAGTTAAGTTACTTGGAAACAGTTGATTATTTTGAGGCTTTGTTTTAAGCTTTGTTAGACCTAAGTAGCCTTTAACGTAGTTCTCATTGTGTCTCATGACTTTGTCAACATCCATATAATTACTCTCTCTGATGTCCCCTGTATTATGAGTTATGCCTCTCTGACTGGTGGGAACACAAACTATTCTTGTTCTCTCCCCCATCCTCCGGTAGTTCCCTTTTGCACCTGTGTCATCAGCCTTCAGCTGAAGAGTCAAGGGAGCCCTGTGCAGATCTCTGGAAAACTCTTTTTTTCTGTACCCTGTCCTGCAAACTCAACTCAAGGACATCACCAGGCTTCATCAGGGTTCTGCCTCCCTATGTTGCTTCTAGGATATTCTCTTCAAGTAGCAATCTGGGGTAGTCATAGGACTCAATTCATTTGCTTACCATCTCTCAGGAATTACCACCCTGCCTGCCTGATGTCCCATGTTTGAAAACTGTTGTTTCATCTATTTTTTCCATTAAAAAATGGTTCTATGGCCCTGTTATTCCATTTTGATTGGAAGCAGAAATCCAAAATAAACATTTCTTTCTTTTTTTTAAATTAACATATAGTGTATTATTTGTTTCAGGGGTACAGGTCTGTGAATCATCAGTCTTACACAATTCACCAAAATAAAATTTTTTAGTATGCATTATCACAGGTGCAGTTGTTAAACCTTCCTTCAACTAATTCAAGAATTCCTTGACCATCAATTAATATGTATATCATTGCCAGATACTCATGTAATATAAAATAAAGGTGACATCATAATCTGTGACCAAAAGGAGGACTCAATCAGTAAAATGAACTGGAAAATTACTTAGCTATTTGGGAACAAAATCAGTTTATAGCCTCACCACACATAATACTTGAAATAAATGTCAGCTTATTATATGTCAGTATATTATAAAATGTCAGTTGGAATAAAAAAATAACTATAAATCAAAAACAAGCAAATAGAAAAAATAAAGAAAGCAAATACAACAAAAATAGATATGAATACTTGTTTAATTCCTCCATGCACAGACTTTCTAAGTTTAAGTTAAAAAATGTTTAGGAAACACAGAATAGTAGATCTGATTGAAGAAAAAAACCCCCTGCATTTCAAGAAATATTAAATGCAAACGAGAAAGGCTGAGAAAACTATTTTCAGCAAACATTTATAAACAGTGTTAATAACTTTTTGTAAATTAAGAGAAATTGAAATTAACATAAAAATGAATATAACCCCAAAATACAAAGGAGTCCATATTCCAAGTATAAATTCCTCAAAATATTAAATTCAGTTACCAAGTAAGCTTGTGATAAATTACAGAAAATGATTGAAATCAAATAACTGCAAACTAAAAGTAATAATGAGAATCTATTTTTATCTATCAAATTAAAGAAGATTAAGAAAAGATGAAACCCAAAGTTGGCAAGGTGGACGAAATCAAATGAGTGTGGATCTGTATTGCCAGTGAAAACAAAAATAAGAATTCTCCTTGCGAGGGCAATTTGACAATATTTATCAACATTTTTTAAAAAGATTTTACTTATTTATTGGGGGGGGCAAGTATGAGTAGGGGGCAGGCAGGGAGTGGGTGGGGAGTGGGACAAGAGGACTGGGTGCTGAGCACACAGCCCAAGGCTGGGCTCCATCTCAACCCTGAGATCATGACCCTAGCTAAAACCAAGAGTCAGAAGCTCAACTGACTGCGCCACCCAGGCCTCTACCCACAGTTTTAAAAGTGTTCCTCTCTTCTGATTCTGTAGTTCCACTTCCTGGAAAGCACCCTTAATCAAAAATAATTGTAAACGCAAACATCTACTTGTACATGGAAAAATTCAAATGATAAGAAATTGAAAATAGGGGCGCCTGGGTGGCTCAGTCAGTTAAGTGTCTGCTTTCGGCTCAGGTCATGATCCCAGGGTCCTAGGATCGAGTCCCACATTGGGCTCCCTGCTCAGTGGGGAGTCTGCTTCTCCCTCTGCCTGTTGCTCTTTCTCTCTCTCTCTCTCTCTGACAAATAAATAGATAAAATCTTTAAAGGAGAAGAAGAAGAAGCAACAGCAGCAGCAGCTGAGGCAGCTCTATGTTGTACAAGAGAGCTACAGAACTTACTTTGCACCATTGAAACTTTGTACCCTTTGACCAACACCTCTCCATTTCCCCCTCCACTCAGTCCCTGGCAACCACCATGCTGTTCTCTGCTTCTACGTGTTTGACTATTTGAGATTTTACCTATAAGCAAGATCATGCAGAACTTGTTTTTCTGTGTCTGGCTTCTTTCCCTTAGCAAGAAGGAATGACTAAGCATAATTTAATAGTGTAATAAAGTGAGCTAGGGAGTGATTAAGGAGCACCAAGAATCGTCCTGGGATAACCTTCAATCTTCCTTACTTTGCCTACGGTCATAAATACAATAATGGAATTGTGCAATTTCAGGCATAGATGAAGTCTCGAGGATCTTCCTTTCCACCAACACTTATAGAGAGAGAAATCAAGACCCAGTGAGCCAAAGGTACAGTGTCAGAGGTAGGATTAGGGCCAGAGTCGGCTTTGTGCATCCCAGTCTCACCTTCCCTGATACTAAATTTCATGATAAGGAGGCAGGAGAGAAAAAGGAGGAGGAGAAGGAAGATGGTGGCAATGGTGGTGGTGATGGTGCTAAAGAAGAAGAAATACTGGGACGCCTGGGTGGCTCAGTGGGTTAAGCCTCTGCCTTCAGCTCAGGTCATGATCTCAGGGTCCTGGGATCGAGCCCCACATCGGGCTCTCTGCTCAGCAGGGAGCCTGCTTCCCGCCCCCGCCCCCTGCCTGCTGCTCTCCCTACTTGTGATCTCTCTCTCTGTCAAATAAATACATAAAATCTTTAAAACAAAAAAAAAAGAAGAAGTACTACACACATAAAGTCTTTTCACCTGGTTCTAGAGTGACATCGATCTATAGTAGCATGTTCTTTTTAGAGAGAGAGAAAGAGAGCACACATGCATGAGTGGGGGGAGGGGCAGAGGGAGAGAATCTGAAGCACAGAGTCCAAAATGGAACTCCACCTCACAACCCTGAGATCATGACCCAAGCTGAAATCAAGAGTCGGACACTTAAGTGACTGAGCCACCCAGATGTCCTTACAATAGCACGTTCTTATGGGCTGATTTATGTTCCCCTCCCAATTGATATGCAGAAGTTTTAACTTCGGGTTTGGGGGCCAGGAGTCATGAGTACAAGACTTAGAATTAATGACAATTCATTGGATGTTTGTATGTAACTTTTGGCTTTATTCCTTCACACAATGGAGGGAATGACAATTCCTTATTTTCTCACAAAAATCTTGATAAATGTTGGTTTAAGAAATCAGTCAACTGGCCAAAAATATTTGGTTATTTTAGGCCTTCTAGGCACAGGAGGTCTCTATGTTTATTTGAACTTTTTCAAAGCAGGCACAAAAAATGATTAAAAATAAGTAATTTGCCCGCAGACATGATGAACTGATTTTCTCTCCCAAAGGCATTCTACTTGCTAGAATCTTGAGGGGCCTGGAACATAGGGCCAGGGAAGTCCTACTTGCTAAAATAGAAATAATGCATCTGCTCTTTGAGAGTTAAAAATCTTCATTTTTCTTATGACAAAGATGATCTTTCCTCGACACACAGAAAAACTACCCAACAGCCTTTATTTAGTTTTGGGGTAAATGCATTCTAATGACAATATCTCAATATTTATAGTTATCAAGAAAAACCAGAGTCTTACCGGTTTTAACAAAACTTTTGTCAAAATTTAATATCCGAGGGTCTTTATTTGCAAATTCTCTGCTATCTCTTATGGCTGTGCCATCCAATTATTTAATCTGTCTACCATCGCGACCAGCACATGGCAGAGATGGATTGATAGATGTTAATAGATTGATAGGTGTGGAACTGTAGGTATAAACCTTGTGACAAATTGTTCTGTTTTCAGTTCATATGTGTGTGCAAGGATATTATGAAAGTAAATCAATTTCCTCCTCCAAAACACTGTCAAAGCCTAAAGGTGAAAATATTGTGCTGGCTTTGTCTAACTTGTGAGCCTTCCTTCAGCTACACATAGTTCTCAAACTTTTCAAAGAAACCCTTACATGACTGTAACAGTGTTTGCTACACCACAAGCTACTCCAGAATTAAGAATTAAGTTAATTAAGAATTAAAACAATCATTATTTAGGGGCAGCTGGGTGGCTCAGTTGGTTAAGCGTCTGCCTTCTGCTTGGGTCATGATCACAGGGTCCTGGGATCGAGCCCGCATTGAGCTTCCTGCTCAGTGGGGAGCCTGCTTCTCCCTCTGCCTCTCTGCCTGACTTATGCTCACTCACTCTCTCTCAAATAAATAAAAATCTTTATGGATTGGCAATTTGGGCCAGGATGGGGTGGGAAAGTTCTTCTACTGGACTTGGCTGGGCTTTCTCACATGTCTAGGGCAAGGGTTGCAGACTTCTTCTGAAAAGGGCCAAATAGTAAATATTTTAGGTTTTGTGGGCCCTTGAGTCTCTGTCACAACCGCTCAATCCTGCCAATATAGGACTAAAGAAGCCATAGAGAGTGCAGGAATGAATGAGCATGGCCACTTTCCAATAAAACCTGATTTGTAAAAATAGGCAGCTGTCTAGCAAACTGTGGTTGCCAACCCCTGGTCTAGGGTCAGATGCTGGTTGGCTGTGGGCTGGCTGGTCTAGAATGGGGTTAGCTGAAGTAGCAAGCACTTTTCAAGCATCTTTTTGCATTCTGTTTGCTACCTTCCTATTAGCCAAAGCAAGTCACAAGGCCAACCAGAATTCAAGGTGTGCAAAAATAGACTTCAGTTCTTGGTGGGAGAGGAAGAATTTGTGATCTTTTAGCTCCTAGCCAACTGTAAGTTACTTATCTAAATGATCTTCCACAATGTCTACTAAAGAACCAAGACACAGTGAGAGCTATAGGAGCCAGACATCAGCGTTGGGCCCCTAGGTGCTCCCTCTACTGGAATTCACAAAATCTCTTAGAATGCTTCTTTCTAGGATAAAATGGTTCCATGGCCCTGGAGGGATTGCCACCTTATGCATCTTATGTGCAGGAAGGGGCCAATAGGGCAATCTGAGAATAAGAAAATGCCCAGTAAGCCCCAAACCATCGATTACTACCAATAACATTAGAGCCACTCCTTTGGAATTAACAATAGGGAGACACCTATCCCCAGGAGCAACCCCATAATCAAAGTGCAGCCAGGCCAGCAGAAAGCTCAACTTACAGCTCAGATTGACTACCTGCCACCTTGCCAAGCATGTTATGACCTTAAGGGTACCATAAGGTCTGCCTTCAGCTCAGGTCATGATCCCAGAGTCCCAGGCTCAAGTCCCACGTCGGGTTCCCTGTTCAGCGGGGAGTCTGCTTCTCCGTCTGACCTTCCCCATCTCGTACTCACTCTCTCTCTCTCAAATAAATAAGTAAAATCTTAAGAAGAAAAGGTAGATCCTAGGAAGGTATCACTCAGGCCAGTTAGTGGCAGCATGAAAACATCTCAGATCAAATGCAGGCCGTTTCATAGTTTGCTTGGAGGACAGAGACTCTCATTAACGGAGTGTCTATCATGCGTAGGCCCACCTTACATTCCCTCATTTAGCCTTCCTAAAAAAACCCTTTGACAGATGTATTGTTATGCCCATGTTACAGATGGGAAAACTGAGGTTCTCAGCAGTTCAGTAAATTGCCTGAGGTCACTCTGCTAGTACATGACAGAATGAGAACAGAAACGCAAAACATGGTCTGACAATTCCAACTGCTTCCTTCAAGACTGGAAAAAATCACATGGGCTTTTTTTCCATTATGTTGTCTCACCCCTTCAGAGCAAGAAGCATTCACTTTCCAAATGTTTGATACCCAAGCTTTCTTTCCATTTGGCCTGATGAGCTTTCCCAATTACCCAGGGACTGTCAGAAACAACAGCCATTTGGGGTTTGAACCATGACCCATGGCACACTGTCCACTCTGTGTTCAGAATCTTGTCATCTCTTATTAGAATTGGGAGAGATCCTAGGAAATCAACTGTCTTGCCTGACATTCACTTCAAGGCTGGGGAATCATGCCAACCTCTCTCAAATTGTTATTCTGATCTTTTGTCAAGGTCCCCTAAGTGGAGGGACCCTATCTTTTCTGCTGGAAGCCTCTTCCAGTGTTTTTTGCTCTTAAAAGAAGAGACTTTCCTTCTAATGGAGATATAAAATGCCTGCAGTTTTAACTTAAATCTATTACTGTCCTTCTGTCTCCTAAAAAAATAAAGATAAATGACCCAGTTCATCCCCACAAAAATCCTATTATACATTTCAAGATAGTAATTATCCCTTTGGCTCCTCTTGTCCTCCTCCACCTTCCTTAATGACTTTGGTTATTATATTTTTTTTGCATTTTTGGGGAATGACTATCCTGATCATAATCATATCTGTCTTCATCTTTATTTACTTATGTATTCCTCATCCTTGGACGTTCCTTCTTTATAAGGACCAGACTGACAACCATTATTCCACTTCTTAAGAGATGAGTCTTTGAACTTGATCATGTGAAGCAATACAAAGCAAGACATTTGGAGTCAAATAGTCTAGATTTGAGCTTAGAAATTATTAGCTACAAATTATTAGCTTATTTACCTCAGAGCCACGATTTTCTCTCCACTCTTATATTTTATTTGCACTTTCATTTTGGGAAGGAGGATATAGTTTGAAACTTAGGAAGTTTTGTGTTTTTGTTAGAGCCTAGTTATTGTGACAGGCAGAATAATGTCCCCCACAAAGATGCTCATGTCCTAATTCCTCGAACCTATGAATATACTTTGTTGTGTAGCAAAGGAGAATTAGGATTGTTAATCAGCTGACCTTAAGACAAGGAGATCATGCTGGATTATCAGCATGACCCCGATGTAATCACAAGGGTCCTTAAAAGTGGAAGAGGGAGACAGAAGAGTCAGAGTGAGAAGGATATTTGATAAAGGAAGTAAGATCAGAGTGATGTGATGCTTTAAACATGCAGAAAGGGGGCCAAGAGCCAACACATGCTGTGTTCTCTAGCAGCTGAAAAGGCAAGAAAAATGAATTCTTCTCTAGCACCTTCTAAAGTAATGCAGACTTACTAAGACCTAAATTTTAGCTTATTGAGACCCATTTCATACTTTGGACCTTCAGAACTGTAAGATAACAAATTTGTATCATTTAAGCATGGCATGTGTGATAATTTGTTATAGCAGCAATAGGAAACTCATACAGTTACCTATATACTAATGCCTCTGTAAATTCCCTTAGTTCCTTCTTCTTTTATACTGTTGACCATGAGCAATGTTGAAGTCAGTTGGCAAACACTTTCTGTCCCTCTTCTGTCCCCTAGGGTATAATTTTTAAGTAACATTCTTTTGATCCCAATTTACATAAGGCAATGGGCAAATTTATTCTGCTTGGTACGTACTCTGTTCTTTTTCATTCCATTTTTTTGAATACTGTATTTACATTGTCAGACATTACCATTACAAACTACTTTCTCCCTTTTTTAAAAGATGTATTTATTCATTTATTTGAGAGAGAGCATGTACAAGCAGGGGCTGGGGCAGAGGGAGAGAGAGAGAGAGAATCTCAAGCAGACTCCTCACGAAGTGTGGAACCCAATGTGGGGCTTGATCTCATGATCCATGAGATCATGAGCTGAGCCAGAATCGAGAGTCTGATGCTTAACTGACAGAGCCTCCCAGGCGCCCCTGCTTTCTCCCTTGTTACCACAATTTTAGTCTTAGATCATTTTCTTTTTTTTTACAAGATTTTATTTATTCACTTGACAGACAGAGATCACAAGCAGGCAGAGAAGCAGGCAGAGAGAGGGGGAAGCAGGCTCCCCACCGAGCAGAAAGCCCGATGCAGGGCTCGATCCCAGGACCCTGGGATCATGACCTGAGCCGAAGGCATAGACCTAACCCACTGAGCCACCCAAGCACCCCTTAGATCATTTTCTTAATTGGTTTTCTGAAGCTTATTGTCTGGTAGATTTTTCAGAAAGGGCCCATGGGCATAATATCCCCTGAATCCTTGTAGGTTCACAACATTTGCCTGCAGACTCTATATTAAAAGGCCACCAAAAAGACTCCCCCATAACACTACTAAATTTCTCTGTCCTCATGCAATCTTTGGTAGGGTGGGGAGGGAGGTACCGCTCCCCATCCCCTGGATCCTCTCCAATCTCCACTTCCTTTGTTCCTCAATCCTTGGTCCTGCCCCAGCACTCTAGGCTGAAACCACTCAGATGTCTCCTTTGGTTTCCTCTTTTCAACCTGTTCCTTAAATATGGATGTTTCCAGGCTCTCCTTTTATGTTTGCTCATTCTTGTGGCTTCCACTCATCACTTCTGGGATGAAGACTGCTATACACGTGTCTGCATCTGGCCTTCATCTTGCCCAGCCCAGCCCAGCACTTCTAAGTGCTCAGGACCCCATGCCCTGCAGAATGTGCAGGTCAACTCACGTGCAGGTCAACTCACAAACAGCACGGCCCTCCACATTTAAATGTCTTCCCTCATCTGCGGGTCACATGTCCCTTCTCTCCCTACTCTTCTTCCTGTTGTGCCTCATCTAACCTGAACCATAGCCTTGATCATCAGATATGATCATCTCACTTCATTAGTGACAGTGAAGCCTTTGTTCAAAAGCCCCCTTCCCTGTGAGGCTCCCCTATCCACCCTATTTCAAACTTCTCTTACACCCCTGCCATCATTCCCAATGCCCCAGACCTTACCTTACTTTTTCTTTTTTCCGTAATACCATCTGTGGATGCACTATCCAATTAACTTATTTATTAGGTGTCTTGTTTGTTGTCTGTCTCCTCGTCCGAATTAAAGCTCCTCAAGGGCAGGAGTTTTGTCTGGTTTGAGTAATTGACCATATAATTGTGGGTTCATTTCTGGGTTTTCTATCTGGTCCCATTGATCTATGTGGTTGTTTCTGTGCCCGTACCATACTGTTTTGATTACTACAACTCTGTAATATGACTTAAAATCTATAATTGTGATGCCTCCAGCTTTGCTTTTCTTTGTCCTAAATCTTAAAAAGTTCATCCTTATTAACAACACCAGTAATGTATGTTAATGGATCCTGAATCAGTGGAAGACATAACGTTACAAAGGACATCATTGGGACATTTGCTGAAATGTGAATATGGAGCATATAATTTTACTCTGTTATGCAAGACAGTGTCCTTATTCTTTGGAATCCCATGATGAAATATTTAGGAATATATGCATATGATAATGCCATTTACTCTCAAAAAGTTCAGGAAAATATCAACATGTATGAGTGAAAGAGAGAGAAATGAAATGTGGCAAAATAGTAACAACTGAAGAATCTAGATGAACAGCCTCTGAGCAATCTTTCTACATTTCTTGGAATGCTTCTGTAAGTTAGAATCTTTTTTTTTTAATTTTCAAAACTAAAAAAAGTTTTTGTTGCAATCTAATTGAAATCTATGTTCCAACAATTTCCATCTCTTTGGTTCTAATTCTGCTCCTTATATGATCTTTCTGGATAAATTGATCCCCCCCCCGGTGTAATAGGATAATGGATCCCATTAGAATAATGGTATCATGACTCTCCCAAATTCTTTTTCACAAGATGCTATGGATGGGAACTTTACCTCCCTCCTGACTTTCATATCTCCCTGATCCCCAGTCTTCTTGTACTCAAGGTGGGCGCGCGCGCGCGCACACACACGCACACACACACACACAAACATCAGCACCATGTGTATAAATACTAAGTGTGACATCCTATTTTGGAAACCCCTATCTGCTCCCACAGATGCAGAACCATCCATGTGAATGGGCAAGGAGTTATTTTCTTCTCTGCATAGAAAACTTCAACCAGGGTGCCTGGGTGGCTCAGTTAGAGTCTGCCTTCAGCTAGGATCATGATCCCAGAGTCCCAGGATCAAGTCCTGAATTGGGGTCCCTGCTCAGTGGGGAGTCTGCTTTTCCCTCTGACCCTCTCCCTTCTCGTGCTTCCTCACGCTCTCTCTCAATCTTAAAAAGAAAAAAGAAAAGAAAAGAAAGAAAGAGAAACTCAACCATGTCTAGGACTTCTCAGTGGGACTGTGACACAGCCTATCACTGCTGCTCTGACAAAGAAAAACTGCACAGCAAAGCACTGTCACTTTTGGTGGCACTATGAGACAAATAGAGCCTTCAGAACTCACAATTTGTGGAAAAGAGAACTAAGACATAAAAGCCTGCTGTAAAAGGTTGCTCTGGGGTGACATGTTTTTCCTCACCCCTCTTTTCAGAGCCAGGAAAAAAAAAATGAATGATGGTAGATTTCACCAGTCCTTTCTTAAGTGAATGTATGAGGGTTTCCTGAAGAACTGTGTTGCAGAAAATGAATGGCTCCATCATCCAATCTAGGGACAATCGGACCCTAGGGACTGAGATCGCCCCAAACCCTGGTGGGTGCACAAAGAGGACGAATCTAATTCAGAGGATGTGCACTCACATTTAAAGTGCTGACTGTTGGGGCGCCTGGGTGGCTCAGTCAGTAAGCATCTGCCTTTGGCTCAGGTCATGATCCCAGGGTCCTGGGATCGAGCCCCGCATTGAGCCCCGTATTGGGCTCCCTGCTCAGCAGGGAAGCCTGTTTCTCCCTTTCCAACTCCCCCTGCTTGTGTTCTCTTTCTCGATATCTCTATCTCTATGTCAAATAAATAAATAAAGCCTTTTAAAAAATTAGTAAAGTGCTGACTGTTGGTGCTTCCTGGGTGGCATGAGACCTGCCTAGAATAGTCTGGCACGGTCAGCATTGCCAAGACCTTGCTATGGCACTGAAAATTCCAGAAATGTGTATCAAGATACTACCCAAACTCTGTGGGGTAAGGGGGTGTTTTCAGGGCCTGGCATAAGATGGTTGAAATACAGCTAGCCCCTTGAGCTGCCTTCCACTTCCTTGATTTCTGGGCCTCCAGCTCTTGGCAGGGCTGTGTTACAGTAGAACATTAGCACCATCTAAAGGCTACATACCAAATGTCTTGCTGGTGTGAATGGTCCTCACAATGCCGTTTGCTATCAGGACCTCATTCTTTGCGAGACTCGTGCTGTGGAAAATTCTGTCTAACTTAGAATAAAGCACAAGGCCCCTGTCGCAGGCTCTGTGGGGGGTGACAATGACATTCCTGGAGAGTGCATGCGATCTGTCATGCTGGCTTGTTGGAAAGAGGGGACCACGTTTACCAGCAGCTGTGTTGGCTGGCTTGCTTATGTGGGTATCTGTCATTCTTTAGCTCAGGGAAATTCACCCTGCCACTGGGGCCTCGGCTGAACTTGGTGTTGAACAGGAGCACTGGGTGGGTGGGGAGGGTAGGCTTAGGGGGAGTGGATGGAGTCGCCATCCCGCAGCCGTTAGCCTTGGTAGGAGCCACGGGAGCTCCAGTCCCGTGTCGCTGTTTGCTAGGTTTGTGACCTAAACTTCTCTGAGCCTCTCATGCATAAAACAAGGCCCTTCAACTACATCATCTCTAGGGGTCTCTCCTGTTCTACCATCAGTGTGGCCCTGGGTTCTGGGAAGGTGATAGAAGATTGGCCTGGTCCCATACCTCTCCTTCATGTGTTTGCAGGGAGCCAAATAAAACGATCCCGGCAAGTTTCTGTTACAGAGTTCTTTTTTTTTTTTAAGATTTTATTTATTTATTTGACAGATAGAGATCACAAGTAGGCAGAGAGAGAGAGGAGGAAGCAGGCTCCCTGCTGAGCAGAGAGCCCGATGCGGGGCTGGATCCCATCAGGGCCTGAACCGAAGGCAGAGGCTTTAATCCACTGAGCCACCCAGGTGCCCCTGTTACAGAGTTCTTAAGCCCAGCTGAGTTTCACCCAAATCCTTCGGATTCAAGGCCAAGGAAATTCTGACCTCAAGTTTCCTTGGCACGTTTATAGGGCCCCAGGGGTTAGCCGGAGTCCCTAGATTCCCTAGAAGCTCCCAAGGACCTTTTAGGAATAGGGGCGGGTCTTAAAAAGACTTGAGGGGCAGGAGGTTTTTAGAATAGGTTGATCTTTGATCCTGACTCTCTAATGAGTCATTCAGTGTGAATGTGTCAGGCCAGAGGGTCAAACGTAGGTGGGTGTGGGGACAGAAGGGGGATGGAACAAAAAGAAAAAGACTCCCAAGCTTCACAGGCAGACATCTGTCCTCAGTTCGCCTCAACCCCTTGCTGATCGTTAGACTCAGGGCAAATCATTCAATCTCTCTGAGCTTTGATTTTCCCTGCCTGCAAAATGCAGCTAACGACAAAGTTAGCGAGAGGATTCGATTAGATACAGCGCTCATGCAGTCTAGCACAATACTCGAAGCGGAATCAATATTCCACAAGTGACGTCACTGGCTAATTATTTGGAAATCACTCTCTGGTTTGAGACAACACCGTGCACAAAGACAGGCTCAGGCTTTTTGCCTATCGGTACAGGCCCCGGGGGTAGATGCTGCGTCTCTGACCTCACAAATTTGTGCCAAGTTCCTCTGACACATAACTCAGGCTCTTGCTTTTGTATTTTAAAATGTCCCTCTCGGCTCAGGGCTTCCTGAGTATCTGCCATGGGCTCTGCCTTTCCCCTGCTCGATCCTACTTCTGCTTCTGGCACAGGTGGCTTTGCTGTCAGGGTATTTGAAGTTTGCCTTTGATGGCCCTGCAACTAAGCAACTTAATTATGAATGAGCACTCCACCTAAAAGCCTGCATTGCTCTCTTGTTTCCTCAAATACCCTTGGCATCTATCCAGGGTCTCGATGCACAAAAGCAAAAGGGTGGCTGACCCATCCACCCACCACTGAATGACCCCCGATCTCTTCCCATCCATCTGCAGCTCGCTGCCTTTGTTAGAAAGGAAGAGAGGCAAAGCGAGCTAGGAGGAAAAGAAAAAGAGACGTGTAATGCATTTTGCATGAAATACACCAGACTTAACAAAATTTTTCATTCTCAAAATGAATGATGCATTATCAGCAATTCACTATGTTCTGAGATATTACTCAAAGTAATACTTCAATGAGCTCGCTCCGATTTTTAATCACTTATATAAAATGTCACCATGCACAACTCTTGCAGAGAAGGCAAAATGGAGAAATTCGATGAGCAAGAATATATAAGGTGTTTTTAGTCGTGCAAATACAATAGAGACAGATTTTTTTTAAAAGCTCCTTTAGGGACGCCTGGGTGGCTCAGTTGATTAAGCGGCTGCCTTCGGCTCAGGTCATGATCCCAGCATCCTGGGATCGAGTCCCGCATCGGGCTCCTTGCTCAGCAGAGAGCCTGCTTCTCCCTCTGCCTCTGCCTGCCACTCTGCCTGCCTGTGCTCGCTTGTTTTCTCTCCCTCTCTCCCTGGCAAGTAAATAAATTTAAAAAAAAAAAGCTCCTTTAGACGGATGGTCGCTACACTTGTGGTGAGCATAGTATAACATACAGACCTGTCAAATCACTGTGTTGTATGCCGGAAACTAACATAACATTGTGTGTCGACTATACTTCAATTAAAAAAAAATCTCCTTTACCTTGAGAATAGGTAAGTGTTAGAGCAGGGGGTGTGTGTATAGGTTAGTGTGTGTGTGTGTGTGTGTGTGCACGCGTGTGCTCAAAGACGCATACGCATATAGCTAGAATATTCATGATATAGGAACAGATTTTCATAATCCGATCTAAAAATCTGAGGACTTGAAAGCATAAGTGATTCCCACTGGATCACACAGCTGGTGTAGTGGGAAAGCCAGGAACGCATTCAGGTTTCTTGACTCCTAGGGTACTGCTGGGCAAAGCCACATTGACAATAAAGTCTTGGAAGTGTCCAAGCAACTATTCCGTGCTAGCCTCCAAGCTGGATCACTCATAATTTGCAGATTCATCCTCTCTGCTTTTGTTCTTAGACTTGCCCACCGTATCTGCCATTTTTCTCGGGGGTTTCAGTCGGTTCATCCATGAAAGCTCAAAAATTATATATAGTTTGAATTGTTAGACGCTGTGAGTGTAAAAGAAACACCTGACTTCAAAGACTTGGTATAACAAAAAGAATGTAAAATATCTCAATAATAGGTTTTCCTATTGACTACATGATGAAATAATAATATTCAGGATATACTGAATTAAGTAAAATATATTGTCAAAATTGATTTTACCTGTATATGTATGTATATATGTATGTAAGTGTGTGTGTATATATATATCTTTAGGTAGATATTATGAAATTTAAAATGATTTATGTGGCTCACATTATATTTCTGTTAGGCAGAACGGACTTAGGTGATATAGAATTCTAATTTTCTAATTTTATTTTATTTTAAAGATCTTATTTATTTATTTGAAAGAGAGAACGTGAGCGGAGGTGGGTAGGGGCAGAAGAAGAAGCAGACTTCCCACTGAGAAGGGAGCCCGATGTGAGGCTTGATCGCAGGACTCGATCCCAGAACCCTGGGATCATGATCTGAGCCAAAGGCAGCTGCTTAACTGACTGAGCCACCCAGGCACCCCTGTAATTTTCCAATTTTAATTTGATATCCTATCCTTTGTTCAAATGCAAGACTTGGCTACACAGGTATCTGGCTCAGGGTGAAAGACTGTTGTTTGGGACAAACTGAAGTTCATGTAAGAGATAAATGATTTAGATGTACAAAGCTATGCTAATCAATAGTTGTGCTGTTCTGGAAAAGTAGAAATGAATATAAGGAATAGATGATTTAGATGTTTGAATTTGTATGATTTACTCTAATCCTCCTTTCCTTGGGGTGGAACAGGTAGAGCCTGACTCTCTTGTGTTCACAAATTTAAATTTAATACATAGTGTGTCTTCAGAAGGTTCTTTCTGCAAGTCAGCACTCAGAATGTACTTCAGACGGGGCTTGTTAACTCAAACCTGTACGAGGAATTGTTAAGGGGGGTGGGAAATGGAGGGGAGAAGGGAGAGAGGACAGTGTTTCTTCCTTTTTTTTTTTTAAGATTGTATTTATTTGACAGAGAGAGTGAGAGAGCACAAGTAGGGGGAACAGTGGAGGGAGAAGGTGAGGGAGAGGGAGAAGCAGGCTCTCCCTGAGCAGGGAGCCTGATGCAGGGCTCGATCCCAGGATGGTGGGATCATGCATTCAACATCTGAGCCACTCAGGCACCCCGAGGACAGTGTTTCTAAGAACAATTGGATAATTGGAGAATAAGAAGACTATAAACTTATTTCAGAATACATAAATTTCCCAGAAAAGGTACTGAGAAACTTGCACATTTCATTGCTTTGGTTGTTTCCAAGCACATAAGAGGGCAAATAAAATGATCTAATAGGTATCTTCTGCCAGTAGGATGAATGCAATCTTAAGGCAGAAAAGCCACGCTAAAAATTAAGCAATAAAATAACAACCGGCTCTGATTTATTTCTATCAATGTAGTACCATAACCTTAAAAAATAATAATAAAACATTTTTATTGTAGAACCATAGAACAAGAAAGTTTAAGAATGCATAATTTTTGCTGGGGTAAAATAGAGGTAAGAATAATGTTTAGCTTACAACAAACCTTCGTTGAGAAGTTCTAGCTTGCTGGCACTACGAATGCGTAGTGCGAAAGGTCACCGATCTTTTTGAGTGCTACTAGGTGTCAGGTATAGTTCTAGGTTTCTCCACACCCCACACTAACTCATTTACTCCTCGTAATGGTAGCATGAAGTTTAGACATACTCACAGAGGTGGAATCCAAGGCACAAAAGGGCCACATGACTTGCCTGAAATTCACATGGCTCATAATGAGCAGATCAGGAACGTGAACTCAGGCAGTCCGGCCCCAGAGATCATGCTCTTGCCCCATGCAACAGTACGTGTGCTGAGCACTGTGAATTAGTCAGTGGAAAGTGGGCACACAGTCAAACAAAATCTTGGGCTGTTAGTTTCAACAACAACAGCAAAGAAGGCTTTCGCGTCATTCATGAGAAACTTTCGTGTGAGAAGAATCAGGAACATACAGCATTGGCCAATGGCATGAGCACAGGCTTTAGAAGTCAGAAGACACAGAATCAAAAACCTCTGCGAAATGAGAGCTGAACCACATGCCTTCCTGCTCCTTTTCAGACCGGTGTTGATGTTAGCAGGGTTTCTCATGGCCTCTTCCCACAACAGGTACCTAAAAAGTCATGAATCACAAACAGAGCTGTGGCATCAAATAAGGGAACGTGAACAAGATTGTCCCGATGCGAAAAAGGAAATAATTGGATGTTAGGATTATGGAAAAACACACTGCTGGTGTAGACAAAAATAGAAGAGAATGCACTGTGAAGAATTTAGTTATTTAAAACCATAAGCAGGGCATAGAATGTCAGCTCTTACAAGGAGAGAACTTACCTCTTTCCATTTATTTCCATAGCACATCTGCATGTCCAGGTACTTGATATACATTTTGTGATGACGATGGCAATATTAGTTTTGGTGATGATTTGGAAGATAATGAAGAACTCTGGGATGCCAAAAAAAAAAAAAACCCACAAGAAACAGTCCAAGTGATTAAAAACCATAGCACTTATTCCAACTTTCTGTAAAGTAAGAGTAATATTAACCTCAAGTTCAGTTGGGAGGATTAAATGAGATAAAGCAGAGAAAATGCTAATCACGTCTCTGCTTCATTATCTGCTGTTTTTCAAGGTTGACGATGATGGCGATGATGATGATGATGGTAGTGATGACAGGAGTCAAACTGCCCCTAGGGAGCCCTGTCCAACTCTCAACAATTTTAAAATAGAACATTTGAGTTACCATGTACGTCTGACACTGGGACAGTGAAGGTATTCAAAAGATTACAGCCAAATGTGATCAGATTTTAAAGTTGTAAGCACAGCTCTGGCCTCATGTAATTTAATTTGGAACGTGTTTATTTTCTCCAGATGTTTATATTAGAATAGTATATTCTCTGAAGCTGTACTGGGTCAAGGTCCTGGGTGCTCTGTGTACATCCTAGAATCATAATTTCCTAACAAGAACTGACATGTTCTGACACAAAGTGGCTTGGAGCTCCTTTCCTTCTGTCCACATGCTTTAGGAAAAAAAAAGAAAGAAAGAAAGAAAGAAAGAAAAAGAGGGTGTTTGCTAATGGCAAAGACAGCACAGACTTTAAGGTCAAAAGTCAACTTCCGGTTTCTTATCTGGGAGATTTCTGTAATAATTAACTTACTCCATAAGGATATTCTGAGAACCAAATGACAGACTCTCTGTGCAAATTGCCGTATAATACTAATGTTATAGCTCCAGTCACATTTCTCCTTACTTTTAAAATGGCCGCGGGTGCCCTGGTGGCTCAGTTGGTTGATCATCTACCTTAGGTTTAAGTCATGATCCCAGGATCCTGGGATCGAGCCCCATGTTGGGCTCCCTGCTCAATGGGAAGTCTGTTTCTCCCTCTGGCCCTCCCCCTGCTTGTGCTCTCTGTCTCTCTCTCTCTCAAATAAATAAATAAAATATTTAAAATAAATAAATAAAATAAAATGGCGGCCTTAAAGCCAAGCACACAAGATCGTCCGCTTGGTGGATTATCACTTATTATAGTTACTTCTCTCTGGCCTGGGTGCATATTAAAAGCAAGGCTACAGCCTTTTTTTTTTTTTTTTTAACCTCAGTTCCTGCAGCATTCAGCATTCTAGCTGACGCGTAGCGGGTGCTGGCATATGTGTTTAAATGATGCTTTCAGAGGAAGCACGAACATTGATTTCAACCCTACGGATTATGGGCCAGGCCTGTCATGAGACTAGATAGCTTAAATGCACTTGTCTCCTTTTTATAGGCCACTGAAAGATGTAAAAATTACTGCTGTGGGCTTGGTACCCAAGAGTTTGAAGTGTAGGTACTGATTAGGGATCAGTAGCCGTGGAAGCAAGGGATGGCAAAGCAAGCCTGGGCACAAAGACATGCAGAGCCGGCATCCCTCCATCAACCCAGTGGCCCGTCCTGGAGCCAGGATGGCCTGCTAGTGTTATCTTCCATCAGGCCAAGATAACCAGGCTCTTAGACCCCACCCCCCCACCACCTCCATCACTTCCTGGATCTAAGCCACCTCTGGAAGAACATGCCCTTGGACAAGGTGACTCTGTAGCTGAGGCAGTTCCTGAAGGGATTGACAGCTGGGCCAACACATCCCTCCTTGGTGCATGTCCATATTCACTGCAGTCACCAAATTTAAAAGGTACTGTCTACCAGTGAGAAGACAGTATTAATATTTGAAGACAAAGAGTGACTTTACTCAATGAGAAATTGGATATTCCATTCATAACTGAATTAAAGAAAAGGCCAATGCTCTTACAGATTTATGGTAGAATATACGAAAATGCTTTGTTAACATAGTGAAGACTTAAAAGAAGACATTGATTTCTTGGCATGTGATGTCATTCTCTTAAGAAATACCGTCCTTTGGCAAGTAGCTGCTGGGTTATCTGTTTGTGCACCAAAACGGGCATTTCTCAGCAAACTCTCCTCCCAGTGTGTAATGATATGGCCATGAGCAGAACCTCTCTTCCCAGATCCAAGCCTCTCCAATGTTCTAGTTCCTGGAAGGAGTGAGCATGTCTATCCACCACAATGTGGCCACGCCCTGGGGCCACGAAGCGGGGGGGCAGCATCAGCAGGATATGGTTTGCCTTTCTGATGGAAGCCTTCCCAACCGCCTGACCTCCATGCGTTTGGTGTTCCATATTGGGCAGCTGTCTTGCTCAAGTGTGTATGTTTCAGCAGGACCTGAAGAAGTGGCCAAAAGTACATCTGGACCTTAATTCCTCTGATGTCACAAGGAAGAAATGAATGTCCTCAAAGAGTTTCCCAGTCATAATGTGTGCACAGCCTGCTCTACCTAATACAAAACAATATGTTAGATGGATTAGCAAGCACTTGAGTT
The DNA here is from genome assembly GCA_004024625.1 of Mellivora capensis. Classification (NCBI taxonomy): domain Eukaryota; kingdom Metazoa; phylum Chordata; class Mammalia; order Carnivora; family Mustelidae; genus Mellivora; species Mellivora capensis. The sequence goes on along the minus strand of PISX010008648.1, from coordinate 43,553 downwards.
TATTTCCTTGGGACCAAAGAGGGCTGATTGGTCCTTCATTCTATGCTTCTGGGAAAGTTTAGAACCTTATGTGAATAAGACTTAAGACACTGGTCTGGGAATCTCAAGTCCATAATCCCCTCTATCTTCTAGTGCAGTGTTAATTGACTATTATTAAATGCTTATAAATGATGAGGGTAAAATCAGTTTACAAGAGATTGCCCTCCACCATTGTAGATTATCATATAGATTTTAAAGGTGTAAGCTACTAAGAGAACATATTTTGATCTCCCTTTACTCATGCATAGCAAATAGGGAAGATGGGTGAACATTCCTTAGGTATTCTGGGAGTAGTGTTTTTAACTGATCAATGTTTTCATTTGGTTCTCTCTCAATCCTTAGGGGTAGACATTAAAATAAGGCTAAATATGCTTAATTTCTAAAAGACATAATACAAATTCCATAGTAACTCAATATCCAATAATGTCTAAATTCTCTCGGTTCCCAGGGCTATTTTCAGGTCTTTAGGGAAAATGTAATTCTTTTTCCTCTTTCTCAGCCTTGATATGCCCCATTAAACTTTATTCTGTCTCTCTCACTCTTTTCCAGTCCATTCACCATATTCAGCATCCAAGAGCCTGAAAAGACTGAGAATCTGTTCGCAGGTGGGGGAAGGGAAGTGCCCATGGCTGTGGAGCAGGAAGCCTGGGTTCTGGTTCCAAATCCAAGACTAGGTGTGTGTGTTTGGGGGAATTCCTAGATTTCTGCAGGTCTCCAATTGCTCATCTGTTTAGGGAGAGAAGAGAATAGATGCCTCCCATTGCCACTGTTCTATGATTTTCTAGTCTTCCAAGCATATTCTGTTCATGTTTATGGGGAAAGCCTTGACAATAGGCTATGCAATGGGATTCAATGGGAGTATTTTCTATGGCTTCCAGGGAATCTGGAAAATATGACTCACAGTAAGTACCCCCTCCAGTCCCAAATGAGTAGTAAGGAAATAAAGACCGGAGTTTGGGGTATATGACTCTCAAAGCAAATTGAGTTTGGGAAGAGCTATTTTAAGGCTAGAAGTATTATTTTCACTCTTTGATTAGTGACATGAAAGAATGGCTATAAATGTGACCAGCAGTTACTACTTTCATTATCGGTTAAGGATAACCATTTAACTTTAGGTATTAAATTTAATTCTTTTTTATGACAAAATTTCTCTTGATGTAATGATCCAAATTGCCATTTCACATTTGCCTTCAAAATGGGGAGACCTCTAATTAGTGAACCAGCTGGATCCATCACCATAAAGGTTAAGATCAAGGTCAAGATTTAATAGCATTAGTTTTATTCAGTCCCAAAGTCACAAATACAAATTTAACCCTGCTGGCTTTCTAAAGAAATGTGTGAAAGCGATATCCTTGAGAGTGTACAAAACCATCATCTCTACAGGAAAAGTAATTCGCAGGTTGACTATGTGAGCAGTGGGGTGCACTGTCATCTCCGGTGAACCAAGACAGCATGGTGTCAAGGTTGCCATAGAAACTGAGTCGCCAACCTAGGGTAGCATTGTGGTGCCTAATGTGGGCATAGCATTATGCCAGCCCCATGATTATCCTCATAGTGCCCAGGGATATTATTGGACCTGGAACACTAGACTGTCGATGAATGGCACAGAAACCATCGTTGGTGAATTCTTTTTCCTCCTGGTCTTTCATTATTGGATACTTACTCTTTTCTGAGAAAAGTGAAGAGGTTAAAAAAGAGATGACCTCTGTTTCATCCCATAGTGCCTAAGGAAGCCAGAATACACCAGATTTTACACTCATTCTATAAGCTACTTTCTGAAACTAAAAACCAAATTTCCTGAGCCCCCATCACCCTTGTCTATTGATTTAAAAAAATGTCCTCTCCATGCATTCTAGAAAAACCCCATCTCCCTCTTTTTCTGGACCCTTCCCCCAACATGCTCCATAGGGGATGCATTATAGTAGAATATTTAGTAGGAAAATGCAATGCTCACACAGCCACAATTTTGAAGATACTGTCTTTTTATTTCACAACATGGGAATAACTCAAATTTTGAGTCTCAAGGACCAAAATAGAGTAGAGCCAAATGTTCAGAAGATGAGCCAGGCCACCATTTTGGCAGCAAGCTTCACATGGACAAGTGGATGGTAGACAATGATGCCTGCAACATGGCTAAAGCTATAGCACACCCACAAATAGATTCATACTTGGTTGTCTAATTTGCATGCATGAGTATAGTGCGTTCTCCATGCCACTAGTACATATATGCCTTTTTCAAAGTCAGTGCAGGATCCGTATCTGTGCAGGTCTTTAAAAGTCCCTTACAAAATTTTACCATAATTTAACTGCAAGAGCCTTCAGCTGGCAAATTCTGTATGCCACCTTTACTTCTTGAAAGTCATTTCTGAATAATAATGACCGCTATCAGGAGTTCCAAACATCACATAAGAGAATCCATTTGTTAGTTATTTTAATGTCAGTTAGCTGGCTGTGAGTGAGCCTGGCTACACGTCTCCAACCTGCTTGGTGCCTGGAATTTGCCATCGGTCACCTTTAGCAGCGATGGCAACCTTAGACCAAAGGACAGGATCAAAACTAAACTGAACCAACCCAGATGGTATCGCAGAAAGAGTTGGACTCTCCTGCTTTCCAGAGTGAATGCTTCCCTAAGATACACCAAAGTGTGACAGCCTGACCCACTCGGGCATGGGGATGGGGGCAGGGGGCGTGACTTTCCCCACTAAGGCTGGAATTGTTGGAAACCCAAACAAGTTTCAGCGCCAAGGGGGCAAATGCCTGAATTTGAAAAGGAACCAAAAGAAATTGTACCAAGGAAAGGAGACAGGGATGGAAGACCAGTTCCCAGAGCATCTCTCTCTGTCAACAAGCACCGAGAGTCTTTATTACTAGAATATGCAGAATCCCGTGGGAATCTCTGTTTGTTTGTTTGTTTCTTTCTTTCCCTTAACTCTTTTCTTGCCAGTCCTTCCCTGGCCTGTTGAACTGGCTCGGTGAGGGAGGACGTGGTCCCATCCAGAAGCCACTCAGTGGGAGGCCTCATGAGCTGCACTCCTCACAGTGACAGGAGAGGATGTACCGGTAGGTGGCCGTGAGCCGCATGCCCCCCGAACAGCGCAGGCGCAGTGCCTTCAACTTGGAGGTCTGAGGCCGGCAGCAGTGACAGGAGGAGCGGAAAGGCTGCTTGAGGACAGTGCTGAAGGACACCAAGGGCTCAGAGCGTGACGCCTGGCTGCAGTGCCCCTCGCACCTGGCCAGAAGCACCATCTGGGGAGAGAAGAGACAGAGTTACCCTGTGGGGAGACCAAAACCTCAGCCAGGTCCCATGGCACTCTAACACTCTTTGCCGACTTCCAGTGGTTTAGACCAGTGGTTCTCAACCCTGGTTGCACCTTAGAATCACCTGGCAAACTTAAGTGTCAACACCCAGGGGGTGCCTGGGTGGCTCAGTGGATTGAACCACAGACTCTTGGTTTTGGCTCAGGTCATGTTCACAGGGTTGCGGGATCGATCCTTGCCTCAGGGTCTATGCTCAGTGGGGAGGCTGCTTGAGATTCTCTCTTCTTCTCCCTCTGCCCCACCCCCTGCTCATTGTCTCTCTCTCTCTCAAATAAATAAATTTTAAAAAATAAAGCTTGGGCTGAAGTAAGAGAGGCTGTGTGTTCTTTATAGTGGTTTTTAATGTCGCTATAGTGAACAGACTTCTTTAAGAATTGGATGCAAATTACCAAGGTTATCCCCAGAACAATGGACATAGGCAAACAAACACTCGGTGTTTGCCTCCAGCTTAAGGGGGTGGAGCAGAGGCTCATTTCTGTCTCCCATACAGACATCTGGGTTTCCTGGGAGTGGCAGTTATGGATAGGGGAGGGGGGCAGCTTGATTATGAATTAAAAGAAGGCCATCAAAAAACATGAAATCTTGGGGCACCTGGGTGGCTCAGTCATTAAATGTCTGCCTTCGGCTCAGGTCATGATCCCAGAGTCCGGAGATGAAACCCCATATTGGGCTCCCTGCTCAGTGGAGAGCCTGCTTCTCCCTCTCCCACTTCTCCCGTTTGTGTTTCCTCTCTCGTTTTCTCTCTCTCTCTCTCTCTCTCTCAATCAAATAAATAAATAAATAAATCTTAAAAAAAGAAAATATTTTTTAAAAAATGAAATCTTGTCATTTGCAATGATGTGGATGGAACTAGACGGTATTACTCTAAGTGAAAGAAGACAGTCAAAGAAAGACAATTATCATACGAACTCACTGGTACCAGGAATTTGAGAAACAAGACAGAGGATCATAAGGGAAGGGAGGGGAAAATGAAACAAGATGAAACCAGAGAGGGAGACAAACCATAAGAGACTCTTAATCTCAGGAAACAAACTGAGGGTTGCTGGAGGGGAGGGGTGGGAGGGATGGGGTGGCTGGGTGATGGACATTAGGGAAGGTATGTGCTATGGTGAGCGCTATGAATTGTGTAAGACTGATGAATCACAGACCTATACCCGTGAAACAAATAACACATGATATGTTAATAAAAACAATAATAATTAAAAGAATTAAAAGAAGGAAGTGGTCTACTCATCTTTCTTAAAGGAAGACAAGATGACTTCTGGTCATTATAGGTTATTAATGTCATTATCAAAGAAGATGTTGGGATGAATCCAAAGATAGGATATGAGATACCAGGAGCAACCAGCAAGGTTTGGTGAAGTTGGAGTAAGACCTACTGATTTATTTTCTCTGAAAGATCACGGAGGTAGAGAGAAAATGGCAACTATGAACTGTTTTGAATTTGTCAAGGCTTCGGTGCTATCCTGCCCGCTCTTTATATGGACAGGCAAAACAGACATGATAGAAATAGCTTTTGAGAGATTATGCCACATATGAGTAGTATGTGGGCCAGTCCTCTGCACCCACTCCATCCGTCTAATGAGAAGGAGCCCAAGGTCTTCCCCAGCCCCTTCTCCCTATACCTGCTGGTTTATGAGAAGAGCTCCCTGACAGCTCACTTCGAAGTACTATTAAATGTGCCATCTCTAATGTGGGCCATCTCTTCCACAAATTAAGCAATATTCAGAGGTCACCTCTCCAAATGAAATCTTTAGAGATCCAGCTTCAGTCCAGATGAATATAGTGAAACTGCGTCAACACACTTAATTCCAAGAAGCACAGACATGGCTGTGTATCTCACCGGAATGACACACACGCAGGGGACCCGGATGTAGACCTGGAATGACCTGGCAGTTAGCACGGCCCATAAAGTGACTGAGTCAGCAATACTGGGCCTTGTAGAAGGAATGATCTGATCATGATTTCACTAAGCGTTTCAGGGTCTCAAGCTCTACCTTCAGCTCATTCACTGAAGACCCTGGGGCCACCTCCAATGGGTCCCTCTATCTCAGGAGCTGGACTTTTGGGGCAAAGAGAATGCACAGACATGTACATACAATAAAAACATTCAGGGCACCTGGGTGGCTCAGTTGGTTAAGCCTCTGCCTTCAGCTCAGGTCAGATCTCAGGGTCCTGGGATCAAGTCCCGCATGGGGCTCTCTGCTCGGCAGGGAGCCTGCTTCCTCCTCTCTGCCTGCCTCTATGCCTACTTGTCATCTCTCTCTGTCAAATAAATAAATAAATTCTAAAAAAAAAAAAAAAAACAAAACAAAAGAAAAACAAAAAACAAACCACATTCAGTGGCTGCCTGATGCCTTCGGACTCAAGTCCAAAATCCTGAATTGGTATTAAGATCCTCCATGACTTGGATTTCACATCTTTCCAGTCTTACTTATAACTGTTCTCATTTTTGTCACCCACTCCCTTGCAACTGTTCTAGTTCTCCCTATTCTAATCAAGCTCAATCACTTAGAAGTTATGGAACTGCCCTGAATTTCCCTGCCTCTTACCTTTGCTCATGTCTTTCCCCCTCTCAGGAATGCCCTTTCCTCCTAGCTCTGCTTAATGAAATCCCAACTATCTTCCATTGTCAAGTTCTTCTCCTCTAAGAAGAGACTATGAGACAACTCTAGGACCTGTGGCATTCTCAACACACATGCAAATCTCTCTGGGAGATTTCCAGTCTACAGATCCCATCTCAAACCTGGAAGTGACATAAAAATCTAGCTCTATTTGTAAATGTGTGTTGGAGGGCTACAGCGGGGAGTTTGGGAGGGAAGATCTAGAAATGAGTGCCGTTAAGGAATGGAAGGGATAAATATCTGCTTTCCAGATTCACTCTTGATATTTCATCCTTTAGCCCCTGTTTTACCCCCTCAACTGTTTTACAGATTTAATGAACATCTTCTCACCTCTTCCAGACCAAAGCTTCTCAAACTCTAACATGCATGTAAATCAGTTGGGGATCTTGTTAAAATGCAGATTGTGTGTGAGTGGTCCTGGGTGATGCCAGAGCTGCATTTGTCACAAGACTCTGATGTCAGTACCGCTAACGCCCGCACATTGATTAGTAAGGCTCCAGACCTGTTCAAGTCTGAGAGGTTCTGCTCTAGGTTGATCACTAGATAGGGATCATTTAGCAAATAATAATGGCAGCTGATATTTATTGAGTGCTTGCAACATTTAATCTCATTTAGTCCTCATAACAATCTGATGCTAGGGGTCCTCTTTTAATCTGTACTATTATTAAAGAAGAGGAAGCTGAGGTTTTAGAGAGTTGAACTAACCTGCTCAAACTCACGTCTCTGGTACAAGGCAAGGCTGGAATCAAACCCAGTTCTGCCTAAAGCCAAGCCTGGGCCTGAATCCCTAGTATATCCTGCTTCCTGATATGAAAATGTTTTCCTGAAGCATGAGCCAACTCACACCCTTCTCCAATCTACTTTGACTTACCTCTGGGAACCCTAACCATACCATAACCATAGAAATCTGACCTTTTCCTTATGAACTACTTGGGATACATACATCATCACCACCCCCAAGCTTCTGCAGAGCTAAGTCTTGAAAGAGCACTCCTGTCAAGACCTCCCCCAGGTGCCTCCCACAGTGATCTGGACACTCCCAGAAACTCCCAGAAACTCCTTGGATGGTACCACACAGTGTCTAACTCCTTAACCGAGTCATCAAACATCAGTTCACCTGCCAAAACCCAGTCTGTGGTCAACACACGTTCCTCATACCAGGGTGGCCTGGTGGGGCCTTACTAACATGGGAAGGCTCCTCTGCATTTGGCCTTGTACTTAACTGCTCATAATGGACTTCTCCCAGCTCGGGTGGGTGACAGATACATGTTATCTGCTTTGGGTCCAGTTTAATTTTTGCTCTCTTAGGTTTCCCCAAGCAAGTGGCCCGATGCCGGGAAGTTAGGCAACTTCTCCAGACATCCCTTGGTATCCCCCCAACCTTAGAGTCACAGGCCTCCAGTGGGATATGAAAGTCAGTTCCTTTTAGTACAAACAGAGCCACGGGGTTCAGAGAGATTGCTCAGGGATGGGCTCCTTCATGTTCTAATCTTTTTCCATGTGCGGAAGCTAAGAAAAATGAAAGGACCTTGGGTGATCATAAATAGAACACGTATTGGGACATTTACTAGGCTCCAGGCTCTGTGCCAAGCCCTTCATATGCAACCTGATTCTTAACAGCTATGTCAAAAGGTCAACTTTCCCCATTTCACAGATGAAGACATGAAAAGGCAGAGGGTGAGTCACCAGCCTGAGGTCCCATCACCATCCAAAGGCAGGCCAAGATTCTGACCTGAGACAGCTTGATTCCTGAGCCCTCAGTCCTAACCATGACTGTCAGCCTCGATCCTCCTAAATTGCCCAAGCTGGTCAGGAGCAAGTTCAGGCTATTGTGAAGGTTAGAGCCAGCTGTGATTCCTGGATGCTGACCAAAGATTAAACCCGGTGACCCCAGGCCACTGCTCCCCCTGGTGACCTACCATACTTCTTGGGCAGTTATGTCTTCTGCTGCAATATACAGCTATCTTCTGAGTGAGAGAAAACCCAAACACAGATGGTTTTCATCACTCCTTGCTGAAAGATTCTTACCACTGCCAAAGCCACTTTCTTCCTCCGTCATGGGGGACTCCTACAAATTCCTGGCACAGGCCATGAATGACTAGCTGTCTCCGTGGGTATCAGAATAAAGACCCAGAACAAAAACTTTGCACACAGAACATCCTACTCTAGAATGGGAGTTTGGCCATTTTACTTCATTTAAATGAGCAACAGTCTTTTGCCTTTTTCTCGGCAGTGAACACTATGTAAACTTTATCCCTCTGGCAGCACCCATTCCTTCTTTCCCCAGCACCCTCAATAGATGACCATTCAGCTCATCTCCAGGGCACCCAGGTCAACCCCCAAAAGGTCTGTGCCAGGCTCAGGGCATCAGCAAAATTGCACCAGAGGAATGAAACAGCAAGGGGACAGATGGACTCTGGTCCATCGGTCTGGTCACAACTCAAACCGACACGAAGCTTTGGTACATAGAACATTTCCACTCCCTCTGTCTCCCATTTACTTATAGGCATTATGAAGGCAAAGACTCAGTCTTCCCCCCCCCGCCATTTTTGCCAGTCACGGGGCCTGCACCTAGTAGGCATTCCATATAAATTCGTTCCTTAAAGGAAAAAAGTGATCTTTCCCCAGTAGTTAATTGTGTTAGAAGTTCAATGTTCCTGACTCTTCTACCATACTATGAGCTTTGTCAGCAGCCCTAGGAGAGGCTCAGGGATCTTAACAGCTTCCTCTTCAAATCCTCTGGGAAGTTCTCCAGGCTTTATCCCGTGAACTGTCCTCCTCCTTGGCCCTTTGGAGTTCAGATGACCCTATACCCTGGTTCCATGTCCCTGTGGGACCACCATCTCCCTCCCCCATTCCTCGCCCAACTCAGACTTCACAGGCCTGCCTAATTAGCTCCCTTTCCCAGCCCGCATCCCTGAAAACTTCTCCCTGGCTTACATCCAGAACTTGTCTCCTCCCCCGCTTCCTGCTCCCTCCACTCACCTGGGAAGGGAGGTCAAGGCAGCAAGCTCTGTTTCTCTTCTACTGTTCTCTGCCCACTCTTAACACCCAGCAGGATGGCTTACATTTACTTTGCCCTGTGTTTAACAAGAACTGTGATGAGGTTCATTTTCCTAATCCTTTCAGGCTCTACAAGATCCCAACTGTTATTGAGGTCTCCGTGGTGACTGAAATAGAAAATGAGTCTGAACACCTGTCCTGTTTATAGCTTCACCCTCAAGATGATAATGTCACTCATTAATGTGTCTATTATACGACAGACGCCATGCTGAACGCTTTACAGATATCACCACCGATACCCATAACCCCACCTTTAGATACACAGTATTCACCCCATTTTACAGAGGAATAAATGGAGGCACCAAAGACTCATTTCGCTTCTCCCGAAGTCACCCTTTGGGCACATCGTTTAGCTGCAGTGTGAAACCAGGTCTCTCTCACTTCAAAGTCTGAGATGCCTCAGTTGCCTTAAATGTTCTCCAGACAGCTTGTTTTCACGAACCACTGGCCTTTTGCCTGTTTGCTGTATAGACTTTACTCACTCAGAACTTCAGGGAAGATTGTCAATGAACCTGCCACTCCCGGGATCTCTTGTACCCAGTCCTGGGAGGTGTCACCGCTGAAAACCACCAGGTGCAGCCTAATCTCCAGTCACATGACCTCCTTGGTGGACCGTTGTGGCCAATTGTTTCCACCTGACTCCATCTTATCCCTTTCCTGAATTGCTAAGCGATGGGTGACAGTCTCATGGGAGGCTCTCACAGACCAGTCACAACAATTCCTATTTTCTAGAAACATCACTGGGTAACAATCATTATTTCCAGTGGATCCGAAGTTGAGGCTGGGCTTCCTAATAGTGGCTTCTGGATTCTACCGGCATTTCTCCAAAATGAAGATCCAAGTAGTTGAAAGAGAAATGACTTGAGGCAAACGTTGCCACTCCTGGACTAAATGAGCAATCATATGGAATACTTTTTTAGCATTCGGTTTTCCCCACCGGTAAAATGGGTCTGGTAATGCCTTCCAAGACAGGTTTATCGGCAAGGATTAGATTCTATATTATGAGATGCCTGACACATATTAGGTGTTCAAGCAGATGTCTTCCCTCCCCTGAGCCTGGGTCACACTCTCCCGGACACCTGTCTTCCCAAGGCCAGACACTGGGTAAATGTAAGTCGGGAAGCGTTAACCACAGACAGACAAATGTTAGGCATGTGTCTAGTAAACAACGGCCTTTGAACATCATGTGGAGGGAAACTTTTTGCAGAGAGGAAAGATCGACCCTGGTCTCCTCATTGTAAAATCCCTTGTTGGCTGTCTCCTAGACACGGGCTAAATGTTTTATCTCAAGTCTGTAAAGAACAATTTCGTTAATGAGACTCATTAGAAAGAAGGCCAGCTTGAGTCTGTGAGAGTCAAGAATTATAGATTATTTAAAAATGAAAAACAGTTTTTGTTCTTGGATACATAGAAGAAAACGAATCCAGAAAAGGTCTGGGTAGTCGAAATTCTGCCAGGCGTATTTTAAGGCCAAGAAAGAAAGGTTTATCATTATAAGCACCATTTACATAAAACTATTGCTATATTTGAGATCATTTGGGCTGTTTGAAAACAGATTGTTCCCATGAAATTATAAACGTTTCTGCTACTATCACAATTTTGTGCCATTTACCATGGCATTCTGGAAGGAACGGACATGAGCAAAGGTAGACTAAAGTCTATTTCTAGGAGTCGCACTCAAGCACCGTGAGTTTGTTGGGCTCGAGTTAAAGACGTCTCTTCTCTGACCTGCCATTTAACTAGTGCGATCACTGCTAAGGTGCTCTTTCCAACATTTCACCAAATCTCTCTGGATTGTGTTTAGTTTTTAGAGATGTTCCTATTTTCCTGTTCCTTCCTATCATCACTCTGACATTTTCTTTGAAATAATTTTAATAACCCCCGCTTTTGTTAAAGAATCATGATTACGGAGAACAGCCCAACAGAGGGAGAAATCATGCACAGAGTAAAAACCACCAAATACTAGTGCTATCTGTAGGGGGAGGGGAGAAGCAGCTAATAATTGCTCAAGCCCACAATATCTGAGCAATCACAGTTGTAAAAACATGTCCCGTCTTTTTCTCCCCTTCCCTTTGCTTTAGTGTTTTGTTTTGTTTTTTGTATTTTTTGTTTTGCCTAAGAAGGGATTGCAATCTTACAAAAATTTAAGTTTATCTCTTTACTCCTTTTTTTAGTTCCACAAGTACAAATAAGAGGCAGAAAGTTTTTAAATGGAAAGTCCCTATTTTTTCCCACAGTCCTAGATCTTATTAATATAATGGTTAAAATGATTTAACTCAAATTCGGATTCCCCCAAACTAAAACAAGCCATTATCATTGAGTTGTAATCAGAGAAGTGATGGAAATTTTCAAGGCAGACAGAAGTTATCATGTTTGTAAATGGAGGGTAGAGACATTAACTTATATGGTCTTAATTCTAGTGGCTGATATTACAAAAACTTCTTAATTATACCGGTAATTTAAAAAATACTTGCCATCTGAGAATGCTTAAGTGGTTTTGGTCTCAGAACTAGAGTGAAAAATCTCTGAGGTTGGGCTAAACACATTCTTATTCACCAAATGTGGGCAAATTTCATTCATGTGACTGTGTGGGGGCAGTGACAGTCGTGAGATTCTCATTCTGAGTCTATCCTTCTGCTACTATGGGCCTTCCTTCTGGGTGGTCCAGGTGGCCGGCCACTCTCGGCCTTCGAAGCATGGTATTCCTTCGCACGCCTTGTCCCAACACTGAGACATCCCTAGCATAGGTTGCCTGCCCAAAAAACATACAACCTACTCCAAACAAGAGCGATTTGGATAATCCCTGTAAAAATGGGAAATGATCCACTTGCCATGTATCTTTGGAAATCATTTTAACGTAAGCATGGCAGGTGGAGAAAGGCTTGGATCACAAGGTCAGCGAGCAGCTATTCCCTCAGGATTCTCTTTGAAGAGCCCCCCCGCCCCCCAACAAGTACATTTTACTGCTCAGTCGTATTTCTGGCATCTGCTTCCTCTTTACTGCTGGTGGAGGTAGCAGGAGTCACGAGAACCTGTAGACGCCACTTTTCTATCTCGATAAAGAACACTACTGCTGCTAAATTTCACAGCTAAGGACGAAACACACCTGCCTCATCTTGTGTAGAGCAACAACTTCATGATGAGAACTTTCCAGCCTTTCCTATTGACTTCGAGTAGCCTGAAAAGAGAGAAGCTGTCTGGGATTATGTACATGGTCAATCAGGCAGCTTTACTGACAAAGGTTCAAAGCCTGCTGGGAGATCCCGAAAGCAAGATTCTCCCTCAAGCCCCACGGGGCCAGCCGGAGAGCTCAGGTCTGGACTACGGTCATAGTTCTCCATCCCTTGACAAAGGAACGCGGGCTTCTCTCCTGTCTCTGCGAAGTAGCGCTAACGTTTGCAGACATCAGGATCTTACCTTCGAGCTACACTTGTACAATGGGTGACTGATAGAATCGACATAGTGATGCCTCATGCAGCGTAGAGGGTCCGAGTCCATCATGAAGGAGCTGTCCGTTTTGCTGTCTGTATCTCCCATTAGCACCAGCAGGGAGAGCATAGAAAAGGATGCAGCTAGTACATGATTTCTCATTGTTGTAAGGAAAAACTTCGGAGAAGGGACAGCAGAGGGAGGCAGAGGACTAGGAATGGGAAATGCCTTCGCCTCCTAGGATCCAGTCCCTTTCAAGCAAAGGGCAGGATCGGGCTGAAGCTTTCTGGTTGTCATTGTCCTTTGTAGGCCCCCCGAGTCTTGTCTTACTCTTTCCACTTGCAATCCATCATCGTGAGATCTGCTGCACAGCTGGAATGAAAAAAGAAATTATTTTCCCCGGGGAAACATTTACCCAGAAAAACGAATGGAACCCAGGGGGTATGGAGTAGAATTTTTCCACGTCATTTTGAATGACAGCGGTTGGTTTCTCGAGTGCCATTAGCATAGGCCATCGCCCATTCTAACCTGCTCCCTCCCCCAGAGCTTATTTGTAACCATTCGGAGGTGGACACCGTGGTTTAGTGGAAGCACATGTTGACTTTAATTGCCAGAGTCCATGTTTCGAGGAGCAAGAAGAGTTGGAACGCGTGGTAAAGATTAGACATGTGGTTCTGGCCCCAGCACAACTGAATTGGGTGGTCTCATCTTCATCCCTGGCTTGGCAGGTGGGGAGGATCTATTCAGTTTCTCAATGATCTCTGGTGTCAACATCAGCTCACAGGGCCAGAAAACAGGCAGGTCAGCACTAATGAACACAGGTCACATCCCACGGGAAAGAAATATATTTTCCATTTCCAAGTATATTACCCACCCACCCACCCACCTAGTTTTCCACTAGGGCTCATCCTGCTCTAGGCTCATCCTGTTTTTGGTGTAAGCCCCGTGCCCCCCCAGCATCAGTGGCAAACGGCATCTGAAATATGCCGTTATGCTAACTGGCCTCCAGTGTGACTAAAGCAACATGTATGTATTCGCCAGAGTCACACATTTTGGCAGAGCTTTGGTAGCCTGAGCACGTGGCCTAATTTGAAAAAGGAAGTGGTGGTTAGAGCAGATACTTACCAGTAAAACGGGATCAGGGCCTATCGGTTTCCCGGAAATCTGCCTTGTTTTTTTAACCATATGCATCTTGGACAAAGCGGAGAGCGCTGCGCATCACCTCACCAACCCTCCTAAGCCTGGCCAACGTGGGTGCTTTTTATCACACCAGAAGACAGAGTATCACAAATATTTTCAAACATTTAGGACAACTGGGGAGACCTGTCATTGCATCCCAAACAAAAGGAAGATAATAATTAAAGCCTCAGAAAAAACTTTTGAAAGTATTTCAGGTAAGAGTTTGATTCTTCTGTTCATTGTACAACATTTTTTTTTAACTTCCTACTCATGGACGGTCCAAATAAACAGGGCAAAGTATTAATAAGATCAAGATTAGAAGTTCAAGTCCAGGGGTGCCTGGGTGGCTCAGTCGATTAAGCGTCTAACTTCAGCTAAGGTTCTGATCCCAGGGTCCCGGGCTGAAGCCCGGAGTCGGGCTCCCTGCTCAGCGGGGAGTCGGCTTCTCCCTCTCCCTCTGCATACCCTGCCCCTCTCAAATAAATAAAATCTTAAAAAAAAGAAGGAGGAGGAGGAGGAGGAGGAGGAGAAGTTCAAGTCTATATAAGTCAATTAGTTTGGTTCCAAAAGAATGGCCCCGGATCCACTTAACCTCAGTTAGCTTTCTTGTGTGTGGGGGGCAGGGGATCCTAGACTGAAAATGGAGTGTGGCGAAGGGCCGTTTCAGACAAGAGCATCCCTGGCAATGGCAAAATCTCAGCACATATGTGTCAGAGAAATCCTATAAATTGCAGGACCAGCAGGGACCAGTAATGAGGAGACCAACTTGGGCTCAAGCCCTCCCCTTGAGTAACTGGGAGACCTTGCACATGACATTTAAACAGGTGTGGCCCCAGTTTCCTCATCTGGAGGATAAGAGAATTGGAAAAGATGGAGTCTGTAGTGCCCTCTTGCCCTAAAATGACACCGCCTGGTACTTATGGATCCAGTAACCACCATCTCCGTAGGCAGAAGATAATCCTGAAGTTAAGAGCATATTTTCATACAACTCTGCGCCACTTTCCCTCATGAACATGCTAATTGCAACATCTCGTTGAAATTGATCAAACCTGAGCTAAAGCTCCAAATTGGCAAGAGATGCCAAAGAGTATTTTTTGTTTTCTCTTCAGCTGCACATCACACTGAAACTCACCAAGATTTCAACTCAAAGAGCCAGAGCTTTCTTGGATTCAATGTTCAGAGGCTGCCGTATTACTGACCATTTCCTGAGTTTCAATACGACTATGTTATCCCAAGTGGTTATCTGACTCTTTGAAGCCTTAATTAGTCTCAGAAAAAGAATTTATTAGATTTCTTCTTTCACCACTCCAGTCCATCGATATTTCCCCCAGGAGTCAATGGCAAAGGGATGAAGGGAAAAGTAGACATTCCAGTCCTGGCCCTCCCTCTCCCCTTCAGAGCCATGGCCAGGAGGTATGGTTAAATGAAAGAAGCAAATGAAAAGAAAACATACAGCTTGATGGCAAAAACAAGCAACAACAATCAATAACAAGACCCTATATATGTGAATGTTTAGACCAAGATAGTCCATCTCTGAGAATTATCCTACATGTGCGATCACACTAGCATGTGGTTAATCAGTTCAACATTGGTCATTGCAGCATAAAATTGGAAGCCGCACAAAATACCCATCTCTATTACACAACACTAATACCCTGGAATACTATGCAACTGTATAAAGAAGGGTGCAGAAACTCTACTGATGTGTGTTATACCAGGGAAGGGTAAGAACATATATTTGTGTTCATTGGTATTTCACAGAGAAGCTCTGGAAGGATATTCGAGAAGCTATACAATTAGTTATGGACAGGTATGGGAGAAAGACTTTCACTGTATACATACATTTGAATTTGTAAATTTCTGAATTTGTGAATGTATTACCTATCTAAAACTTCATTTAAAAAATGTGTGCTTTCTGGGACACCTAGGTGGCTCAATCGGTTAAGTGTCGGCTTTCAGCTCAGGTCATGATCCTGGGGTCCTTGGATCAAGTCTCGTGTCAGGCTCCTTGCTCAGCGAGGAGCCTGCTTCTTCCTCTGCCTGCTGCTCCCCACTCTGCCCCCACTTGTGCATTGTGTGCTCTCTCTCTCTCTCTGACAAATAAATAAACAGAATCTTTAAAAAAAATAATACTTTCTCTTTCCAAATTTGGCTTAAAAATACTAATTAAATCAAGGGATGTTGAATGTTTGTGCCAGTTTGAGTATTTTAGTAATATTATATTTTTATTTCTTACAAATTTTGGAAGACATGCTAGTTACTCTTTTCTCAAACAGTCTTCCTAGTGGATCATTTAATTCTTAAATTTTTTTAAAATTTATTTATTTGTCAGAGAGAGAGGGAGAGAGAGCGAGTGAGCACAGGCAGACAGAGTGGCAGGCAGAGGCAGAGGGAGAAGCAGGCTCCCTGCCGAGCAAGGAGCCCGATGTGGGACTCGATCTCAGAACTCTGGGATCATGACCTGAGCCGAAGGCAGCCGCTTAACCAACTGAGCCACCCAGGCGTCCCGTGGATCATTTAATTCTTAAGCAGTACTGCCACCTAGTAGCAACATCTTGAATTGCAAGCACGGTTGAATTTTTTTTTTTCTTGAAAGGTGAATAAAACTTTTGCAGACAAGTGTTGTGAAGCGTATAATGATAAAGAGACCGTTAATGTCACACAAAATATAACTTTATTATCTGATCTTCTCTTTAAAGTTGATAAGCTGAACCAAGAAGTAGTAATAAAGATAAAGTAGAAAAGCATGACAGAGAAAATGCTGCTTGACTGCTAATAAGAAATATACTTTTCAGGTCAACACACAAAGCATGGTACTTTTTGTCCAGCTTTTATATTAAACTCTGAAATAAGAATTCAAGCAACAATGTAAATAGACCACAGAACTCACTGAACTCTCAAAACATAAAGGTAAAATTCTTGCCACTTAACTTTGGGATTTTCACACAAAGTGTTCACATCATATAAAGAAATAAGCATAATGCTCGAAAACCAAGTGGCATGAAGTCAGGTTCGTCTGAACTTGGTGTTGGTGGGGTGTGCCTGGATGAGAAGTGGACGGTGCTGAGGGCCACACTCACAAAGAGGAGAATCAAAATGAAGGAAATTCCCATCACTTGAGATCCCTGATTTATGACAGCCTAGGGGTATCGACATCTTGTCTTGTCGGAGCTCCAGTCATGTTCCTCAAAATTAAATTAATTCCCATTTGCTTTCATTTTTTTTTTAAAGCCACGGAGCATAAAAACCAAGCACTGCCCATCAAGACTTAGAACCTCGGCCCAGCCAGTGATGGACTGACTGAGAAAGCCACTCACTTACTGAACTTGGGAGCTCCGGGGCTGCTCCGTGCTCTGGGTACAGCCTCTGAGACATGGACTTGGCGGATGTACAGAGCCCACATTCTCATAGCTCTGATGTGGAGCCTCTGCCGGCAGGAGAGGCACGTAGGCCAGCGTGCCCGACTTTGGAGCTACCCTCCAAACGATACCAGTGGAAAAGAACAACTGGTGCCCAGATTTCCCCACCTGTCATCCTCAGGGAAATAATATAGCAGAGCTCACAGCGGGCCCAGCCTCCTGGGTGAGAGATGGTGTTGTGTCCACAGAGCAGCTCACTCTTGGGCTGACCTTCTCTGCCTGGCAGAGGGTAAAGTGCTGGTTTCACGCAAGTTATTCCAGCAACAGGCTAAGACCAGGGGCATGTGCCAAGAACGGCCTTATTCTTGCCCCGCTTGCCAGGCAAGGGAGGGTGCAGCTTCGGTATCCGGATTCCCACCCTGGGCAGTTCTCAGTATTAATACATGCACGTAATGCCTCCCATGGCTTCTTTCTACAGATATTTATTGAACACAAATTCCGTAAGCATTTACTAAGTGTCTCCTTTTGCTCTAGCAGATAACAGTTAAGGGTTGGGGCGGGGGGTGGAAAACCTGTTGTTTCCTGGGTGACTTTTTTGGACCCAAGGATAAACTCCCTCACCCCCTAATTCATATGCAACATGCACTGCATCATTTCTAAGAAGATCAAGTTCAGCAGGTAAAATATCATGACTTTGAAAGAGTGAATTGATATTTACTCTCATTTCAGACAATCATATCAGGCATGAGTCAGGTAGAGAGGGCAGAACCAAGAGCCCCTCTCCAAGGAATCGCTAAAAATAAAAATCAAAGGTTTAAGTGTGGAAGAAAGCTCGCCACTAGATAATGCTTCACACGAGGCTTAGGAAAGAAAGAATTCTAGGTCTAATCAGAGAGTGTGAAGTGTGAAGTAGCCCCTTCTCAGGAACTCAAAGAATTCCTATTGGATCTAGTCAGCTAGATGCCTTGGAGAATAAGTCAGATGCCTCTTCCCAGGGCACTTAATTTATAAACTGTAAACAGCATGTTGGATTTTATCAAGCATCCCATGTGCTCAACGAATTGTTTTTGATATTATTCTTCTCTGGCTGCACATCAGTGGCAGCCCAGTACCTAAGCCTGGGCTGACCTGAAGGCAGCAGTACCAAGGCTGGGCAGCCACAAGGTCACTGGAGAGACTATGGCTCCTGCCCCCTGTCAGCTCACGGTGTCCATTCTCCAATCAGAGGTAGCCATGCCTGCCCCGGCACTGCCACCTAAGCAGGGAGAGAAGGTGACATCTTTGCAATTCAACAGCACTCCTCCAGTCTACAGGGCTCTGTGCTCCCCCAGCCTGCATTACTAGCCAAGCATGGTCAGACTCAGCAGTGGTGGAGATGGAGGAAGAAAAGCGGTGGGGGGGTGGGGGTGGGGGTGGGGGGAAGGAAGCAAGAGAGCAGGAGAAATACAGCCCAGGAGAGAAGCACTAAATCACAACCCCAGAGTAAAGAAGGGTGCAAAAAAGAAGAACTGGGAACAGAAGTAATTTCTGAGAATGGGCCAATGTCAATGGCTCCTCCTGTGTGTGTGTCCTTGGATTAAATAGTTTTACTGTCTTGGGAGGGACTGGTGTGGGAGGACTTGACCTTGAGCCTTGACTGAAACTTCAAATCTTGATTTTCAGGACATCCATAAGAACCTCTCATTGTTATTCAAACTCTCCCTTACCTACAGCTTTGACCTCGTCTTCCTCAAACCCATGTCCAACCCATGCTAAGTGTCACGTGTCTCAGTGTTTTGCACTCATTGGTCAGAAATATTAGATAATTATTATACTGCATTCTGAAACCTGAAGAACATTTTACTGTTGCCTGCTCTACTGGAAGGACGGCTGATCTGAGGAGCCTCAGGCTCTGAGCCCTACCCTTACCATCAATGACTGTGCCATCTTGAGCAAGTCCCTTGCCTTCTCTGGGACTCTGTTTTCCCATCTACAAAATGAACAGATTGGTCCAGATGCTTGTGTGGGTCTCCCCATTTCTGACACTCTCTAGCTCTATCCTACCTTCTCAGAGGGCGGCACCTGCTTTGGGGCTTCATTTTCCTTGAAGCAATACTGCAGAAAGGGTTCCTTTCTTCCTCAGGAAGTTAATGACTGCAGAAAAGTCCAAACAAATCATCATGTGGTGCCTGAAGCAAAACCGAAGGTCAAGCCATAACAATCTGCCCTTTTGATGAAGCCATACTGGTGGCCTGAAATAAAAAGAGCCCTTAATAACCAATTGACTCGGTGCCTGAATGTACCAAATATAGTTATAAATTAAGAATATGCGGTTGATAATAAGGAGTGGCTGGCAAAGATATTTACCCAGTCCCTGTGACTCTTAGAGCTGTCTTAAAATGTATAGTGTTTCTTTCCAGTCTTCACCACTTGGGGAGAAGACAAAGGCTAATAGTGAGCAGTCATGGTAGAAGTATACATCTTTCTTTTGATGATAGTGATATAAGCAGAATTTAGCCCTCCTGAATCTTCCCCATGAGTGACCTTAATTCTAAACCGATTTTGAGCCACAGATCCTCATCCCCTAGTGGGGCCATCGGCGACACTCTGGTTCAGGATAGAAGAGGAAGATTGGTTAGAAGAGTTGTCTCTTCTGCAGGTGCAGAATAGATAAGGTCCCAGTGGTCAAGAGCAAGGCACTCTGCTTACAAACTTACAGATGTTTCTGTAAAACATCTACAGAACCTTTGTGCTAAGGGAGGTACATTCCAGAAGCCCTAGGTGGGGACTTGGGTCTAAAAGAGTTGCCTGTTGGTTATGGTTATGGCGCTTGGATCCAGTGCTGGGCTTCTATGGGGTTCTATAGTTTCTAAGGAAAGACTCACTCTGAGTTCCTCATGGTTGACATACCCAACTGACTTTTAGAGTACAAAACCTTGCATAAATTGGAAGTGATGAAGTCTGATTACCCGTGTGCCGAAAAGCATGAGACGTTTCAAGTCTTTTCCTCTGGGGCTTTGGATTATTTCTATAAGCCTACCATTCCACTATGAGCTGTGACTGATATGGTGATGAGCTGTCAGAAAATGCTTAGCGGTGGTCTTTCTGCGGTGCCGCAAAAGGACAGCCCTAAGCAGGGAGTCCCTTTCCATCCTTCCATCAACAGGGAATGAAAACAAGGTGATGGGAAGCCATAACGGAAGTAACAGAGAAGAAGGAAGAAGGATGTGTTTATGTTCAAAATCTGCCACTGCCCTTCCACTGCATTCAAATGGCCCCATTTCCGAAAGGGAAGGTTCCCTTCATTTCCCCCAGTCTTTCCCAGGAAGGGGGTCTCACATCACAGATGAGATACCCTTCTACCACTTACCTTTGGAAAGGAAGCAGGAGAGTTTTGAGATACCCACTCAGCCCAGGGACTCAGTCCGTCCTCCCACCCCCACCAAAGCATGAATGCATTCTCTCCCTGTGGAAAAGAAAAGGTAGCCAGGTGTTCTGGGGACCCTGCTGCTGAAGCCATTTGATACTTTCTCTGCCCCTGGACTGCTGGCTCTGGTATGGCCTTAGGAGAAGGGAGGTGACTAGTGTCAGCTCAGGGTCAGGCTTCCTCTCACCCTGGGGCCAAATGAGTATGTTGGCTTTTCTTCAAAGTGTCCAGCAAAGTGTTTCTAAAGCTGCATTTGAATATCCTCAGCCGCAACAGCATTTTGGAATGGTGGGTAGTGATCTTACCTAACAGCTGTAAGGCCCTTAGTTAGAAATGGGGCATAAACAATGGGACCAACTCAGCCTCTATTCAGTTCGTCCTTTCTGCCCAACTGTGGAAGTTGAATACTGAATTCAATCCCATTGCAATCCAGAAGACTTGGGGATTCAGACTTCTGTCAAAGGGGCACAGTTAAAATAAAATCATGTAGAAATACGTTTTTCTGTATTGCTCATAATTCTGAACGTATTGGGCTGTTGGTCTCCTGTCTGCTTCGCTTAAAATCCGCACACTACGGCTATATCATTGGATTGTTGGTTCTCCTCTCACCATTCCATTCTGCTGCCCTTGGCCTTCAAACCTCAAAAGAAAAATTTAAATCCTGAAAAGGACTAATTTCCCATCCTCTGGAGGAAAAATCACAGAAATGTATCAAATCCTGAACCATCACCTCGTGTTTAAAAAAGAAATTGGACTTTGATTCTTCACATCCATTTTAGGCATGTAGATGCCTACATTTTACTTGGAGCAGAGGACAGGGGGATGCTTTTTTCCTGGAGGAGTTGACCTCCTTTTCTAATGCCAAGTAAAGAAGGCAACTTCAGGGTTCAAATCTTCCTCCCTGGGAGAGAGCAGGTGAAATAAAGGGAAGCTTCCCTTCCTGAAAGTGGGCTATTTGAAAATTTGTGGCAGCAGATTTGGAACATCAAAAATAGTCCTTCCTTCTTCTCTTTTGTCATTTCTCCCGTGACCTATTTGTATTCCCTATTGATGGCAGGATGGAAGGGTACTCCCTGTTTAGAGCTGTTGTTGGTTTGCGACACTGCAGAAAGGTTATCCCTGAGCATTTTCTGACAGCTCATCAACTTTCTTGAATGTATTAACCTGTTGCCCTTTCATTTTTTAGAGGATATTACAACTGGTTGGACCACAGCTTAAAAGGAGAAGCTGGGATTGAGCCAGGCCTTGGAAGAGAGAAAATGGTCTGAAAAATTCTTAGCTTTTGGTAGAAACAAAGAAAAAAAAAAGATAAAAGAAACATACATCAATGGCAAATCTAATAGAACCAAGTTTAAGGCTACTAGTCAACGCTCAAGTGCAGATCTTGACATGAGGGTGAAAAGGACCTCCAACTGGATGAATTCCTGAGTATAAGCACTGGGGCTATATTGTGGACTGAAGTTACCCTTTCTTTGAATATTTTGAGTCAGCACTCTCTCCAACAAAAAAGCACTTGTTCCAGACCATGAACCCCATCCAGGGTGTTAACGTTCTGACCATTGAGAATGGGTCTAGGGGGGTGTGACTTCTCAGCCTTGTAGGCTCAGCCGTCAGACTCTGAGAACCTCTGATGGAGGGGACAGTAAGGAAGACTGGCCCCAAGCAAACTCTCGCCAGACACACGGGAAGAAAGCTTTGCAGATGTGAGGACAGCTGGCGGCACAGAGAATACCATCGGCCCAGTCTCCCTCAAAAACTCCAGTGTGTGGGTGTCGAAATGTGCAGCACGAAAACCTGCACCGCCGAGCCGGCGCTCCTTTTTCCTACCAGCCTCTCCCCGCACCCCCCCCCCAAATAGGGTTCGCGGGAGGATTCCCCATCCTTTGCGTCCCGCGGTGCTCAGACACACAAGTTCATGGTTGCTGATCCGACGGGTGAGGAGTGGGTGCTACGGGCTGGAACGGTGCCACTGGCAGGGGCACACAGGAAAATAGGAATGCTCTTAATGTCCTCCCAAAGAAAACCTTTGACGGACAAAAGAGTGGTTGTATTTTTACCCTCTCCCTTCATGCTGCCAGGCGTCTTTAAATAGATCCTCTAGCCTAGGGACTTGTATGGAATAATTCATATTAAAACCCAAGAAGTGGCAGAGGAGGAGAGTTGGTTCTTTTCTTCTCTTTTTTTTTCCTTTCTCCACTCCCCCCCCCCCGCCCGCCCCCGCCCTTGTCAAGTGAACAGGAAAAGACTCATTTTAATTCAGCTGTGTTAAATTTCTCCTTCTGGGTCTTTTAATGAACTTTAGCTAATTCGGAAAAGACGACAAAAACCCCCAGGAGAAGAAAAGGGATAGGAAGCGGCATTGTAGATCGCTCTTTGATACCTTTTGGTCCCAAGGACATGAGCGGCATCTTTTAATGATGCGGCACAGAGCCGGTGACCCCAGGCTCTTAAATGGGAAGGTCTAACGGAGAAGTCCCGTGCCTTCCATTAGCAACTCCTAAACCAATGGGCTGTTCTGCTGTTGAGAGAAAGAAAAAAAGGGAAGAAAAACTCTTCCCTAGTTTTCCGGCCCCACTCATTTGTACTTGGGCTCCGGCTAGGATCCGTTTTCTCCCATCTCCCTCTCTCCCCAAATGGGTTTCCAAAAGACATTCAGGCCCCAGTTAGTCAAATTCAAAACCCCGTCTGTCCTTCTTTTTCCTTGGGAAGGGAAGGATGTGGGAAGGATGGAGAAAGGGGGCGGAGCAGGGCCTGAGGATGGGGGGAGCTTTGCAGCAAGCCACTTGTCTCTCCCCTGAAACAGAGAATAACCACATTTCTCTTAATGTAGGCCGAAGGGCATCCAGGCGTTCCCAGAGCTCCGCTACCCCCAGCCCTGTGCTGGAGACGCGCGGGTCACTGTGATGGTATGCTCTCATCCCTGCCAGCCCGGGTCAGCCCAGCCCTGCCCTGAAGGGCAGCCGAGCCATGTGGCTGCTCCTCTCTGCGAGTGGGTTCAGGCTCAGGGCTCCAGAAAGCCCCCCGATCCTCTCAGCCCCAGCAGAGCCGCCGCCAAGAATGACATCCTGAGATTACTATGAAGATGGGGAGACCTCACGGGCCACTCTCCCCGGATGGAGTGGGACCCAGGCTGTCTGGAAAACAGGCAGAGCAAAGATCGAGCTCACAATGGAAGAAGCTCAGGCGCAGGGAAAAGGGGGTGGGGTGGGAGTGGTGGAAAGCCAAAGAAAATAAAAGCCACATGCCACCCAGGAAGATTCCAAGGCAGGCGGGAAGGAGGTGGTGGAGGAAGGACTTGCCGGGAGCGAGTACCCAGACATGGCACTGCCAGTCTCACTGGATTCTTTTCTGAATTAGATTATGCGAAAGAAAGCGGGGAAATATATAGCCGGCCAGCTGTTCAAAGGCTTACAACCTTGCTTTTATTGTCCGGGTAAGTTGGTGAGGTGGGGCATCAGAGGAATTCCAAACATACCATCCCAGACAAATTTTAATATGTTCCCCAGTGTCATACACGAAGAGGAAATGACAGCTGATCACAGCCAAGGCAGACCACAGCGATCTGGGCCCTGGAGCTCACCCACCCTCCCTTGGCCCAGCTACCCGCCTCCCCCTAGTACTTCTGTCTGTCCACCTGCCTCCCCATCCCTTCTGCCCTTACTGGCCCTGCTGGGTTTGGGGAGTGGAGGGGGCTGGACAAAGTAGCAGGAGCTGACGTTCATGGGAAGAGGTGAGGTCGGCCTTCAAGGCCGCTGGCCAAGAAGCCGAGGCTGGCTAGGGTGAGTCAGGCACCCCAGGGAGTCAGAGGCATTTTAATCCAACCACGGGGGATTATCTGCTGATAAGGGCTGAATCAAGGACTCTGGTGATGCTGTCTTCAGCCCCCCCCCCCCCGCCCACCGCCCCCAGTAACCTACCCAAGCCAGAAAACACAAGACTGCATTATTTGAAAGCAACCCTGTGTGTGGCTCTGATGGGGACCTGGGTTTTAGAGAATGACTTCCGGCATCTTCTTCCCAGGGGCCCCTTGAATTCAGGCCAGACCCAGAGGTCACTGGTTTGGATCCTGGGGGCGGTTCAAGTAAGTGGTGGGAGCCAGTGATAGGATCTTGCTCTGTGCATGTTTCTAATTCAGTGATTCATCCAGTGGCCCTGATGTCAGCTGCTGAGTGTAGGTGACTCACAGCCATCCCTGATAGAGATAGCACGTGGTCCTTTCCCAAGTGTGCTCAAGGGAGCAGAGAAAGGATAAACTGCCCTTTTTCCAGGCTTCCTCTACCCAGGAGGGAAAGATCCGGGCTATGGTAGCTGTGAGTGATGTGTACCCAAGATTCGGTGATAAAGGCCTCAGGGGAGCCCCTTCGTCATAAATGGAAAGAAAACCCACTGATAAGCGACAGTCATTGCAAATAAATCGGGGTCTCAGCAGATATTTGAAATGGGCCTTTGTAACAAGGCAGTCATGGACCCGTTTAGCCACTGGCAAAGTCCGTGTCAGTCCCCAAATCTGACTGGAGATAGCATACAGACTGAGAACTGGGCCTTGGGACAATGCCTCAGTCACCTTCGCATCCAGCAGGACTAGCATCATTTCTTAAAAGGATGATGGCATGAATAATTCACCAGTAAGAATAATAGCGCTTGAATTGTGAATCCTTCAAGTACAGTAGAAATTGCTGGCCACCGTCGGTGGCTAGGATGCTGAGAAACTCACATTTTTCAAGGGCCCAGGAAAATAAATGAGTTGGAAATTGTTAAATGTATTGAAAAGTGATTTATTTTCCCCTTGACAGTGTCATTGGAACTCGAATTAAGATTGAAAACTCCACAGGCATATTTCCATCTGGGGGTGTCAGCTCTTGGTACACAGTGGGTCAAGAAGTCCTCCACCAAGTTCCCCCTTTACCTGAACCAAATATATCTTAAAGCAAATGATGCAAAACTTGGCGTTCTGGGTTCAGACACTCTCGTAAAGTGATCTGAGTAACAGTACCAGAATATTGCTTTGACTCAGCCCACTGCTTTGTTAACAGCAGGAGTTTTTAAAGAAAAAAAAATTATTGCAAAATTGCATAGCAGTAGAATCCATAGTATCTTTTCGGGCTTTCTCAAATCGTGAATATCCCAGGGCTGTAAATTAACTCGTTCAAAGGCTGGGTTTTCACTCAACAATGCCCATTAGGCTAGTTATTAAAGGAGATCAGGAAGGTTCCCCCATAAGCCACGTTCCCGCTCCACAGTGAAATCTGGTCAAGAAGACCCCCAAGTTTAATTTCGGAAGCCAGACTGGTGAGAAGAAAATGGGCAGATATTTGCATTTGGTCTAAAGGCACCCTTGAGAAGCATTCTGCAGCTCCCCAACCCCCCATTCGGTTGACACCCGCAGCCCACACTGCATTTTAGGCATCTCTACGTTTTCAAACGCACCGGGGATTTAATATCCTGTGTTGGAGCAATTTGCCGATGCCAGGTCCTTGTCATTAAAATACACTATTATTAGAAATGAGACATTTCGCAGCATCCATATCTGTTCTCAATGACAATTACAAAGGACAGAAAGTGG
This sequence comes from Mellivora capensis, assembly GCA_004024625.1. Classification (NCBI taxonomy): domain Eukaryota; kingdom Metazoa; phylum Chordata; class Mammalia; order Carnivora; family Mustelidae; genus Mellivora; species Mellivora capensis. Next base: position 17,573 of record PISX010008648.1, on the reverse strand, counting down.
GACTCCCGTCTTGCCAAAGAGCTTCCTTTCCTGCACCTGAATCTCAGTGGAGAAAGGAGTCAACTCTTCCACGCAGGTTTATCTGGGCTTCTGAATTACAATGAGCCTCAGTTACAGGGCGTTCCGAGTCATTAACATTCTGTACACAAACTTCCCGTCCCCCTAGAAAGAGTTTTGCCCAGGCCTCCTACAGCCCAATTGTTAAAGAGAGAACTTGCATTCAGGAGCTTGAAAGAACCCCCACCCCCCCTCCACGCCCGAATATTCCTCAGGTGTTCGTAGGCGTCACTCCTACGGGTCCCCATCTCTGCGCCGGTGGGAGCATCCTTTGTCGGTCACCGCTTGGACAGTGCAGCAATAAGGCCAAGGCAAACAGCATGCATTTCCTCGGACTTTTTGCCCAATCAAAATCCTATAGTAAACCCATCCTCCTCTCTCCCTAGTGCTCCTGCCTGCGTCTATGGAAGTGAAGTCCTTGCACATTGGAAGGAGACTGCAAAGGAACAGGATTCCTGCAAAGCGTGATACAGAAAGCTAGAAATAAATGTTGCCTATTGTTTGAAGTCATTCTAAGCACTCCGGCGGAGCCCTGGCAGGAGATCAGCAGCATACAGAAGTAGTAATAAAAGTAAACAGTGCGCTTTTAAACTCTCAGGCTTGCCCGCGTTCATAGTGCCCCCATTGTAACGGGGATGGGGGCAGTGGGGAAGAAACTGGGGCTTCGGGAATCCATGTCGTCCAATGCTGCTTCCCAGTCTCCTTTCACCGGGTCAAATAGAAGAACCATTACAAAGTTACATCGAACTACGCAGAGAGTTTGAAAATGAAATCCCTTTCGGTCAAACCCAAAGGGATTTTCCAGCCTCTCCGTGAGGCTCCCCTGCTCTGTCACAGACTTCAAAGACCGGTTCGTTTAAAAAAAAAAAAAAGAAAGAAACCCACAAAGCTAGCACGCTACCGATTAATGCAAATTCAATTAATGCAAATTTAAGTGGTATTTAAAGGTTGTCTCTTTGTCTGAGAGGAGGATGAAATGCTCGGTTTGGAAAGAAGTAATTTCCTAGGCAAGCCGTCAGCGCTTGTTTTCCTGCTTACCTTTGGGGGGAAACGCAGGGCTCCTTTCTTCTCAGACTTTTCTGAGAGCTAGAAAGAGGTCCTGTTACTTCCAAATGCTTTTGTTCTTCTGTCCCTCTGTCACATGGCTTGCCTTTTATATTTGCAACACACAAAAGTTAGGACTGTTGTTTAAGCGACACAGGGAGAGAGAGAGAGGGAGAGGGAGAGGGAGAGAGAGAGAGAATGTCAAATGGAAAAGTGCCATTGCAGTCATATATCAATCAGGCGTGCGGCCGCAGCAGCGCTCTAGCAAATGGGAATGCCAGGGAAATGTGAGGCGCTCCTTATCGGGGACTCAGCCACTGCCCACCGCTCGGCTCCCTTCCACGGAGCATCTTACGATGGGAACAGCATAGAGGAACAAGGGCAAGGGCGAGGAAGTTCCCTTTCTTTCTTTCTTTCTTGGGAAGTAATAAGAGGCTAAATGAATATTCTGGGTTTAATTCTTTGGCAAGCGTGCCATCGAGATGGGCAGTCCGCGGTGAAGACGCATAGTTTGGGAAATACAGAGACAGTGGCATTCTGTTTCACGATTCCGCAGCTGCCTGGGATGAAGCTGAAATTCTAAGGAAGGGGGAGAAAGATGGGGGTCAGAACGGCTTCGCAGGCTATACCGCTGAGGCAAGTGCAAAACGCTGCCCTGTTTTATCGCGACCTGTGTGGGTGGCGAGAGCTTTTTTCCTGCGTTGTTCATCCATTATGTGATTTTTAGCAGCACGTACGCGATGAAATCTACAAGGGCACTTTACTAGGTGCCGTCATCTGCATCATTTAGAATAAAGCTCTCCCTAGGATTTAGAAACAATGGAAAAGTGACAATGGGAAAGTGTAGTCCTTGACTCCTTGGAATAGAGGAGGGTGAACCTAACGGGTAAGGCCAAACCACCTCCAAACGGCTCATTTTTGCAGAAAAGTGGCAAAGGTCACTGGGGAAAGGGGGGCGGTGGTGGGGGTTAAGTACTCCTGCTAGCCAGTAATGCCCTTATGAGCTGTGAAAATACAAAGGGAAATAATTCCTTCAAGAGCTGAAAATTGAGGCAGAAAACCATCGAACAATTTTGGTGGACGACACAAAGAACCACTGAACCATTTATAATTTAGTTTATGTCAGACGGACCCAACCCCAGAATAACTTTTTTTTATTAACACTGGTGAAGAATTAAACTGAGAATATATTTTTTTAAAGGCATTTCAGGCTAGAGTAAATATAATCCTAAAACCGAAGAAGAAATTTCTCTTGGGAGCTCCATATAATTGTTAATGCCGGAACTGTCATGTTCAACTGTAGCAAATCATTTATTAGTCATTAATAAATTGATGATCACATCATTACTTTGCCACAGAACTTTTTATTCCAAACAGCCACTGGTGTTTACAAGAGGGGTTTTCCGGTTTTCAGTCTGACCTCCACCTTTTCAGTGAAACCCTGCCTACCTGGGAGCTGCCAGTTACAGAGTCCACCTACAAGGATAAAGGACAAGTTCAAAGCCTCGCAAGAAAACCTGGCACGAGGCCGATGGTGATATTGGCTGAATGTCTTAAAAGCAGAAGATCAAACAGCAAATGGAAATTGGGCCTTAAAATGGAAATAATCTGAAAGGGGAAATGACTTGGAGCTGACTAAGAGCCATGGAAACAGTCATGAACACATTTTCTGGCTCAATCCTGTGGGTCAGATTGGGAGGCAGGATAAACTCTTCGGCCACCAAAATTTTCAAATATCAGAGCCTGATGCCCATCCACCTTTTCATCTCCCTTAATAAATCATTTGTACCTTTCCCAGCATATGTTCCCCCATTCCACCCTATGATCTTTTGCCTTTAGGTTCTCAGATCCGTTTTGTCTGTTCCAAAGTAATGCGAAGAGGTACGGTTCTTCCTGGTTGCAATTTTTCAGCCTTCTACCATCTGCCCTTCCGCGAGAACCCTGCAGAAAGTGTAAGGATTGCAAACACATTGACTGCTTGGCCACAGAAGACAGGCTTCCTCCCAGATGGAGCCCCACTGCTTCCTCCAGCCGTTTTTCTTTCAGGGGTGGCGAAGAATACCATCTGCTGTCCCTTTCCAGAGAAAGCCTTTGCCTCTGCCCATCGGGCTCCAGAAGACCCTTTTCTGAGCCTACCAGTAGGTATCTGGCAACAGCAACCCTTTTCATCACATCTTCATGCTTTGCAGAAAGGTCACTGTGTAGAGAAGGGGATGTCTATCAGCTGGAAGGGATCCCTTCTGAGCCTTTCATTTCGGGTATTGCTTTCAGGTTGTCTCTCTCTTTCTTCGTAGCTCTAGGGACAATTTAGGGAAGTCTCCCAGCGGCCAAACACCCGCGAAGGGATGAGGAATCCCAAGACGGGTCCTGCTTCCTCCCTGTAGAAACTGAGGGGAGCAGGTATGCCCTTTCTCCACTTTGGGCAGCTGGAGAGCCAGGCGCTACCCAGCTTGGCTCACTGAATGTGCCATCCAGGAACAGTGGCCAAGGCGTGCAGGCATTCAAGGCTCATTCTCTCTGGTTGCACTGGAATGGAGAGCCCAGAGGATGCGACAGCCAACATCAGCGGCCACAGAGCCCAGCCATGTGATCAGTGATGGTTGTCCTGGGGGCACAGGGTCTGAGAAGGCGTCCTCAGCAATCTGCTTTAGGGGGCTACATCTGTATTCACCATTTTATGAGCCTGGATCTTCAGCTTTCCTGATGATTCTGTGAACTGCCCCCCATCACCATACCCACCAGGATCCTGCCAATAAATTCCTTTCTGCTTTCATGAGCTAGAGACGCTTTTTGAGCCTGGCAACCAGGAGTCCTGACTTGAACATTACATTTTCCAAATTTAGGCGCACCAGCATCCTTGGCATACAAATGGACTTTACTTCTTCCTACTTCCTTTCTCTAAATAAGCAAATGTTTTCAGATTCATTGTCAGTCTGCTATAGTCTCTGTTGTAAAATTTCAAAGGTAGAAAATTCCTATGTGGTCATCTAACAAGACCCATAGTTCTTATGTCAATATCAATACTTATCAAGGTACCTGCTGAAAACCCATAACATTTGATATCATATCTGCATGGATAAAGGTAGGTGTGTGTGTGTGTGTGTGTGTGTTTAAAATCCCACATCCCAGCATAATCTGCTAGGCATGGTTTATAACTATCTATGAGAATAGTAATTTTACCATCCTCATGAATATGATAGATAGCATTCATTCAAAAATACCTATCAATAATAATAACTATTTAATGGGTGTGTACTCTCCCCTGGGCTCCGCCAAATATTCTGTATGTATTATCTCTTTTGGAGAGATACACAGTATCTCTCTTAAACACAGTATTTACTTGTCAGGTAAATACTATTATTCTCTCTTATAAATGAAGAAATTGAAGCTCTGGGAGGTTAGGCGACTTCCCTGTGGTTGGCACAGCAAAAGCAAATAGCAGATACGAGCTCTGGCTTTCCTGTCCTCAAAGGGTGATGGCTTAACCACCAGGCCATGCTGCCCCCATTCAACAGAAATTCACCAAACAGGGTTTTTATAGTTATGACCTGCTATTTGTGAGGGGTACAAATCAAAGCAAGAAATGGATTTGGGGGGCACCTGGGTGGCTCAGTGGGTTAAAGCCTCTGCCTTCGGCTCAGGTCATGATTCCAGGGTCCTGGGATCCAGCCTCGCATCGGGCTCTCTGCTCAGCAGGGAGCCTGCTTCCTCCCCTCTCTCTCTGCCTGCCTCTCTGCCTACTCGTGATCTCTGTCTGTCAAATAAATAAATAAATAAAATCTTAAAAAAATAAATGGATTTGGTTCTTTGGGCATTTAGGGTACTACTGGGAAAAGAGAAATGTTTGCTTATGAAAACACTGCCAGGTAGAATGGGACCCTGGCCGCCAAAAAAAAACAATAGGTACAATAAGATTGGTGTTGGTACATCCAGGAGAAGTCCACTGGGTCTGGGCTTTGAAGGCACCAAGTGGGAACCAGAGGACGAATGAACGTGGGTTTGTAGAGGAGCACATAGTCAGAAGCTTGGCTGGGCCTAATCCCATGCTGTGATGGGCTGGGGAGACAGGGTGAACAGAGGAGAAGGCAGGCTCAGAGCTGGGCCAGACAAGGTCCTGAAGGAGAGACTAGAATGGAAAGGCAGCCCAGGACAAAAGAAGAGTTATGTGTACCGAAGGAGAGGACAGAGACAGAGGCTCCAAGGTAAGTAGAAAATAGGCACTTTCATCCATTCTTATGTTCACCCAACGAGTATTCTTTGAGTGTCTTCTACCTTCCAGATGTTCTCAACCCGGGGATTCCAGCACTAGATACAACAGAAATGTTTCTATAGTAATGGCGGAGGAGTATGTCAGTTAAGACACTTTCAAGACAAATAATCAAAAAAACCCTTGAGTCTCAGTAGCTTATTTTTATTTATTTATTTTAAGACTTCACTTATTTAGAGAGAGAGAGAGAGAGAGACAGAGCACGAGCAGGAGGGGCAGAGGGAGAGACAGAATCTCAAGCAGACGTCGGGCTGAGTGTGAAGCCTGACGCGGGGCCTGATCTCAAGACCCAGAGACCATGTCCTGAGCCAAAACCAAGAGTCGGCTATTCAACCAACTGCACCACCCCAGATGCCCCCCAGAACTTTAGCTTTTATTTTTATTTATTTATTTTAAGATTGAGTCTCAGTAGCTTAAAACATAAGGACAGTTATGGTCCTTCATCAAGAAACAGGTAGGTCTAGGGTGGGTACAATGGCCGCAGTATCGTCAAAACCTCAAGCTCCCTCCACTTCCATCAGGCTCAGCACTGTTGGCGTCTGTGTTCCCGCAGGTTAATTTGTGAACACGAGACAGCCAGTGGAGCTCTAGAAATCACCTCTCGATTCAGGGCAAGAATCAAGAGGAAAGGAAAAATGAGCTTGCTCTTTGCCTGCTTCTTTAGTCAGAAAGAAAATCTTTCCAGAAGCCCCTGGGGCTACCCTTGCATCCCACTGACCAGAATTTAGCCGCATTGTCCTCCCTTCCCCCCAACAGTGATCTCTGCAAAGGTAAGCACAGTGGCTGTGACTGGCCTGGTGTCATCATGGTCCATGCCCTGAGCTGGGAGCATGGCCCATGGGACATAGTCAGATTCTTTGCAATAACAGGATGAAAAGTGGCTGCGTAGACAACTGGTAACATCGGCCACAGTGAGACATACCGGGTGACTTCAGAGTGTGACATATGCTAAGAGGAAAACAGAACAGTAATGAGATAAAGATCAACTGAATTAGCCCAGGAAGAGGGCTGAGTGAATAGGGTGACCAGACTTGGTCTCTCAGTGGGGGGAGGGGGTGATATTTGAAATTAATGCTAAGAGTAAACTTGGTAAGCAGAAATGCCAAGGTGGCTGGAAAGAGAGAGAGGGGCAAGTGGTAAGAGATGTCTCAGAGATGAGAGGGGGAGCTGTATATATCACATAAAGTTTTACTGGCCAGTGTAGAGAGTTTCAGTTTTGTTATTGGTTGAATTGTGTCCCCTTCAAAAACGGTATGTCAGAAGTCCTAAACTCTAGTACCTCAGCATGTAGCCTTATTTAGAAATAGGCTCTTGAGGGCACCTGAGTGGCTCAGTCGGTTAAGTGTCTGCCTTCAGCTCAGGTCATTGTCCTGGAGTCCTGGGATCGAGCCCCACATCAGGACTCCCTGCTCAGTGGGGAGCCTTCTTCTCCCTCTCCCTCTGTCCTCCTCCCACTCATACTCTCTATCTCTCAAATAAATAAATAAATAAAGTCTTTTAAAAAAAAGCTCTTCTTGGTTTCTCAAAAAATTACAATTAGAACTACTGTATGATCCAACAATTCCACCCCTGGGTACATATTTAAAGGAAATGAAAAGAGGATATTGAAAAAGTATATGTACACCCTGTTCATTGTAGCATTATTCACGATAGCCAAGATATGGAAACAACCTAAGTGTCTGTCAACAGATAAATGGATAAAGAAGATCTCTCTCTCTCTCTCTCTCTCTCTCACACACACACACACGCACACACACACACACACACAGAGGCATATTATTTGGCCCTGAAAAGAAGGAGATCCTGCCATTTGCAACGATTTGGATGGACCGTGAAGGCATTACACTAAGTGGAATAAGTCAGACTGAGAAAGACAAATACCATACAATTTCCCTTACATGTGGAATTTTAAAAGGCTGAAGGCTTAGAAACAGAAAGTAGAGGAAGTAACCCAGAGCCGGGGGTGGGGGAAATGAGGAGATGTTGGTCAAAAGGTACAAAATTTCAGGGACGCCTGGGTGGCTCAGTTGGTTAAGAGGCTGCCTTTGGCGCAGGTCATGATCCCAGCGTCCTGGGATCGAGTCCCACATCGGGCTCCTTGCTCGGCAGGGAGCCTGCTTCTCCCTCTGCCTCTGCCTGCCACTCTGTCTGCCTGTGCTCGCTTGCTGTCTCTCCGTCTCTTTCTGACAAATAAATAAATAAATAAATAATTTTTAAAAGGTACAAAATTTCAGTTAGAAGATGAATAATTATGTGACCTGTTGGAGATGTTAGCTAAGGCTATGGAGGTGATCTTTCTGCAATACATGTACATCAAATCAACACATTGTACACCTTGCATTTATACAATGTTATATGTCAACCTCTCAACAAAGCTGGAGAAGAAAAAGAAGAGAAGGAATAAAAATAAATTAACTAAAATAAATTAAAGTTTCCCTTACAATATCAAAGGTATAATTCATTAAATAATTAACTGATCAGCTAGACTTCATTAAAATGAAAACTTCTGCTCTGTGAAAGACGGTGTTAAGAGAATAAAAAGAAAAGCCACAGACTGGGAGAAAACATTTGCAAAAGACTCATCAGATAAAGGACTGGTATCCAAAATATACGAAGAAGCCTTCAACTCAAATATAAGAAAACAAACAACCTGATCAAAAAATGGGCAGAAGCCCTGAACAGACACCTTACCCAAGAAGACATACAGAAGGTGAATGAGTGTATGAAGAGATGCTCCACATCATATGTAATTGGGGAAATGCAAATTAAAATGACAGTGAGCTACCACTACACGCCTATTAGAATGGCCAAAATCCAGAACACTGACAACACCAAATACCGGCGAGGACGTGGAGCAACAGGAACTCTCATTCATTGTGGATAGAAATGCAAAAATTGTATAGCCACTTTGGGAGACAATTTGGCAGTTTCTTGCAAACCTAAACACACTCTAACCATATGATCCAGCAGTTGCATTCCTTGGTATTTACCCAAAAGAGTTGAAAACTACGTCCACACAAAACCTGCACATGGATATTTATAGCAGCTTTACTCATAATTGCCAAAACTTGGAAAAAACCAAGACGTTTTCCGTAGGTGAACAGATAAACAAACCGTCATATATCCAGACAGTGGAATCCTAGTCAGTGCTCAAAGGAAACAGGCTCACAAGCTATAATGCATATTACTTTATGATTTTATATGCAATTTATATGCAAATTTCATGTCTATAAATTATTTATATACAAATACATATAAAACTTAATTTTATATGTAAATTTATATGCTTGCTATCAAGCGATCAAGCATATCAGTGCATATTACTTTACGATTTCACATGTCAATAATGCCTCAATAAAGCTTGCACTTCTAAAAAATGCATATTACTAAGTGAAAGAAGCCAATCTGAAAGGTTACATACTGTATGATTCCAACTATATGGCATTCTGGAAAAGGCAAAGCTACAGAGACGGTAGAATGATCAGCGTTTGCCAGGGGTTGGTGTGGGTAAAGACTGAATAGGCTGAACACAGAGAATTTTTAAGACAGTGAAAGTAGTCTGTATGGTACTATAATGATGGATAGATGTCGTTATACATCTGTCCAAACCCACAGAATGCCCAGCACCAAGAGTCAGCCTTTTTGAAAAGTGTGTAGGTTCATCAATTATTACAAATGTACCACTCTGGTGTGAAAATGGTGATATGGAGGGAGGCTGTGCCTGTATGGGGGGAAAGGGGAAATATGGGAACTCTCTGTACTTTCCATTCAATCCTTCTGTGAACTTAAATCTACTCTAAAACATAAAGTCTTTTTAAAAAAATAACAACAATATGGTACAACCCCTTCTAATCCTCCCCCCCCCCAAAATAGTATCCAATGAAGCAGACAGCCTCAGGGCGAAAAAAGCCTCCCCAGGCAATTCTAAAGCACAGTTAGAATTAGGGACCAGTCCTCAGCCACTATAAAAGTACCCAATCAATTCAATAAACATAAATTCACAACATAAATTCAAGCTCAAGAACCACTGGGTATGTACTAATTTTAGTGAATAATCTCTTTTGGCATCTCTTTCACCATTTTATGAGTATCTTCAAAGCGTTGAGACGATATCTTTTTCTTACAACATACTGTACATCTCATCAAAGGCATAAATCAGGACAATGTTCGGTTTATAAAAAGATGGCAAAAGAAAAAGATTCTGAGCCCTAAATTTAAGCACCTTTTGAACTTTATGAAACACTTTAAGGGCAACATTGTGAATGCAATAAGAAGACTAAGATTTTTATCTAGTCCTTTTTAAATACATTCTTCTATCTGAGAGTTACTCCATAAAGATAATGAAAAATTATTTTCTACACAAAATTAGCAATGCAAAGATTTAAAGCAGTCCGAAGAACATTCAAAAAAAAAAAAAAACAGACATATTTAAAGAGGAAACAAATCCTCTAACAAAATGTGTCATCTTGCTTCATTACGGTTCTAAAATTAGCTCTTCCTTATTTAGGTGAGAACGAGAGCTAGAATCATCGCTTAGTACTAGGCTCCGCAGTTTGGTGTGAAGGGCTCCATGCTAGAGGTAAGGTCCTCGATTGTCATTTTATTTCAAAGATCTTATTCCTAACTCCACAGGAGCCCTCAATAAGTATCTGACACAAATGAGCAACACTTTCTTAAAATTTTACTTCCCTCAGTCCTCATCGTGCTCTAGGATCCACTCCTACCCTGGCGTCCTTTTCCTTCATGGCCACAATGCTCTTCACTAACACCCAACTGAATGACCTTAGTTCCTGGTTCCCATGTTACCTCGAGGTTGCTTTCTGTTCTTAGCCTAGTTTCTGAACTTTGGAGTAAGAATTGCCACCTAGTCCCGAGAAATCACCACTTAAATATCCCCATGCCCCTCTTCCCCTCACTGGGGTACCAAGTACCACAGATTATCCGCGAAGGCCCCACCATTATTGGCATCCTTAACTCAACTGCACCACAGACGCCCCAGCCTGGAAAATCTCATTAGCTCAGCAGTTTGGGGAAAGTCGTTAACTTCTTACAACCTCAGTTACTTCATCTGTTTTATGGGTCAAGAAAACCAATTTAAGAGGCTTGGCGTGAAGGTTACTTGAGACATTGAACTGACACGATTTCAAAGATTATTGCTGCGTGTCGTTGCCCTGCCAGAGAACACCTAAGGAAGTAGTGAACTCAGCCCCAGCTATAAACAGGCCCAAGGTCTTTGACTCCATATTACAACGCCTGTAAAACCACTGGCAGGCTAGGAAGTAATAACTTTCTCTACAGAATGAAACTGAACTGCTTCGGTCATATTTGAACTTCTTTTGTTCTTGCTATAAAGTAAGAGACTCTGTTGTTAAATCTTATTTTCTCAAATTCTCAGATTTCACAGTATTAAGAAACAGTCGCTTCCTTTAGTAGCAAATGTGACATTCATTTAGAAATATATTTTTAATTAACTTTGCTTGTCTCACTGATCAAGTAGAAACTACATTCACTAGTAGCTCAACAAATTCACGTTAGGTCAGTTTCAATCTCACTTAAGGTCACATTCTCACAGAAAGAATTATTGTGAGAGTTTGTACTGACAGCTTCTAATTAATGTATACTCTTAGAAGGATGAATAATCATCGACTGGATATTCAAAGAAAGATTGTATTTCTTGATCTTCCCCACACACACACAAAATGATACCACTCATCATACTTGACACTTCTTTATTTTTCCCAAAAGAATTTTTTCACATATTGAACAGTTTCCCCGAATTTATGAGTTTTTCAATTAAAAGTTAATTTTAAAAAACACACTTGGCGATTTGAGTGAAGAAAAAATAACTGGCATAGTGGTATTCCATAGCTGTTCCATGTGATGACTAAATGCAGCTTCATTTTATCCATTTATTTATTCAATCTGTCTTTTTCATATACCTCTGAAGTGCAGAAGACCTTGCCTTTCTTACTGAATCAGTGAATAATTCTAGTTTTTAGAAATGTCTTCTGATTTTCCCGGATCTCTGAGAAATGATTTTCAGACCTCTTTTTCAGTCCCACTCAATCATTTAGTCAACAGATCATTTATGAGCAGGGTCACGCCATGTTTTAAGCCTTGGAGACAGAGTAGCCAACAAGACCGACAAGGTCCCAGCTCCTATGGAGCCAGAATCCCATTAGGGAGATGGACAATAGGCTCAGAAACAAATATACTATATACTTTCAGGTGATGGTAAGTGCAATGATGAAAATCAAACCAGAACAATAATAAGATGATCCAGGGTGAGGGGACTACTATTTTAGACTGGGCATCCAGGAAATGCACTCAGGAGGAAGAGGTATTTGAACAGAGATATGCGTGAAGTTAAGAGAGAGTCATGTTGGGAGAGGATCATTCCAGGCAGAGGGAACAGAGCAAGAGTAGAGGAGAGTGAGGCCAGGGCTAAATCATGTAGAGCCTTGTAGCTGTGATAAGGCATTAGAGCCTATTCTAAATGTGATGGAAAGCCACTGGGGAACTTTGAACTACAAGGTGACATGGTCCACTTCAGGTTTCTAGAAGATGACCCTGGGTCTTTTGTGGAAATAAACAGTCTGCTTAGGAGGCCAATGCAAGGAGACATGGTTAAATGCTGACTGCTTGTTGAAAGTCGAGTTCTTGCAGAACTTGCTGAAGGATTGAAATTATGGTTCCGGTGAGGAAGAGGAATTGGCAAGGACGCTTAGGTTTTTGCTATGAACAGCTGAGCGACTGGCTGGGGTTCTCATTTAATTGGAACAGGGGAGATCGGAGACTGAGTATATTAGGTGAGGGGGGGCACAACCAGGAACTGGGGTTTGGACATACTAGAAGGCCCATTGTGCAATAAGGAAAAATGTCTCCCTGCACATAGACTAGACCTGTGAGAACATCAGTCATCAGAAGAAAACTCGAGGAGACAGGATCAGGGCAGATACGTGAGTTCATCGTTGTCCTTTCCACACTGGGGTAGCTTCACCCCAGATGCCGCATGTGGGAGAGGGACACAACTGTTGGGGTGTGGGGCTTTTAAGCTGAATGGTTAAGGAAGAACCAGGCTCTCCCTGGACATGGCGAGGGACCAGGGTGTGAGAGCAATATGATACAGTAGAACAGTGCTCCATCCCTATCCTTCAGTCCATCTCTCAGGTGCCCAGGGACCAATATATAAGAGCAAGAAGATAGAGCAGAATCTGCTCCATCCCTATCCTGCCAGCTCCTCTTCTAGTGTTAGGGAACCAAGCGAAGGATCCAAACTATGTGTTGTAGCTGTAGGACAAAGAAAGCTAGCAGCAGGGTTTGTCACCCTAGTGATCATGATTAAAGAAGGACCAGCTCCAAGTTGGGCATGTTTGGAGGGCTGAGGTCCAAGTCTCATGGTCCACCAGGATTGATGGTCTTAAGCACTAGCCTTGGCCAGTTTCTATGGAGATTTGCAAGAGGTCCATTTCCTCTCTACGGGGGATAATTCATGGACAAATTAATACCTACCTCCTAGTTAAAAAAAAACAACTTGGATTAAGTTGGTAGTGGTGGCAAGGTGAAATGTGCTTGGATTCTGGGAACAGTGTGAATGTGGATTTCCTAAACAAAAACAAAACCCAAACCAAAAAAGCCTTGCTAATAGTTGATCTTATGAGTTGAGGGGGAAAAGAGGTATCCAGAAGTATGCAGAGTTTTCTGTCTTAAACAACCAATGTAATCATGTTGTCGCTGACTGAAATAAGGAAGGTTAAAGAAGTGTGTAGGGAGGGTGGTGGAGGTGGAATCAAGGAGGTTCTGATCTGGAAATGACCGATAGATGCCCAGGTAGAGAGGTGGACAAACCTGGAGTTTAGGGGAGAGATCTGGGTAGGAGATACAAATCTTGGAGTCATCAGCAAGCAAATGCCACGGGACCAGATCATCTAAGGAGCAAATATAGAAGAGAAAAGGACCACAGATGGAACCCTGCCTGGGCTCTGTCAATATTTAGAAGGCTGGAGTGGGCCTACTGCCCACTTCTAACGCCCACTAGACTCTTGGTTGCCTTTACCCAGAAAAGAAGGAACGTTCGAGCACAAGGTAATCTCAAAACATGATATTTACAAAAAATGTGATTTACTGCATAAAGCAGGCCTGAGATACACCAGAAGCATCATGTTTCAAGGCAATGGGGGCATATTTACAAGCACAGATACAAAACATGACGAACATACACATATGAAACCACAGCTTTCTCTGCTCCTCCAAGGAGAATTACCTGGCAGCTCAATAGAAAATGACAAAATTCATACTTGGCCTACTCTTTCAGAGATTTCAATTAGAATCATGTGATTACGTCAGTCGTTTTGAGGAAGATTTGTTTTCCTTTTGAATACAACATTGTATCCTATTTATTTATTTATTTTTAGGTTTTACTCATTTGTCAGATATATATATGGAGAGAGAAGACAAGCAGGGGGAGCGGCAGGCAGAGGGAGAAGCAGGCCCCCCGCAGAGCAAGGAGCCCAGTGCAGGGCTCAATCCTAGGACCCTGGAATCATGACCTGACCTGAAGGCAGACGCTTAACGGACTGAGCCACCAGGCATCCCTATCTTATTTTTAATAGGGCTATGTTTTACTCTTCTACAGTAAAACTAGAGAACTATTAAATTATTAGACATTCCTTTCATGCGATATGTCCATTTTCTGTTTCAACACTAGGTCTTTCAGGTAAATGTTTTAGTTACAGGGCAATGACCTTTCTTTCTTTTTCTTTCTTTCTTTCTTTTAAATTTTATTTATTTATTTGAGAGAGAGTGAGAGAGAGCACGAGATGGCGGAGGGTCACAGGGAAAAGCAGACTCCCTGCTGAGCAAGGAGCCCGATGGGGGGCTCAATCCCAGGACCTTGGGATCATGACCTGAGCTGAAGGCAGACGCTTAAAGACTGATCCACCCAGGAACCCCCAAGGATGTTTCATTTATAAATATTCTACTACAGATCATGCTTATATTCTTTAATACTCTAAGGAGAAATCATCAAGGAAATTTGAAAATGCCATCATCCTTCCCTCCACTTTTGGATTTACAGCCAGGACCTGGTTGTGGCCTAAGCTAAATGAAGCAGACATTAAGTCATGATTCATAATACTTAATCAGGAATTGAGAGTCTTGGTTGGTAGGAGTGGGGCAACAAATCAAAACATCAAAGAGTATGAAATAGGGAACTATTCTGTTCTCTCTTTGTTTTAGTTCATTTCCTCCCCCTCTCAAACAAAAAGATCTGTTTTGTTTTATTTTTATAAAAAAATTACAATGCAATGTTTTGGATTCTAGAGTCAGGTACAATCTATATGTGAGACTAGCCAAGACATTTCTGGGAAAATAAGCCATAAATAAGGAAGTTGCGTGGCAAAAACATCTATTTCTCACTCCAAATCCATGTAGTCTTTTTACATCTCTCAGCTTCTTAGTTGTTGATGGGATGAAGCGACTGGTTCTGGCCAAGGAGCAGAAAAGGTGCCACTTCCAGATCAAGCCATTTAAGATTCTGGGCACAAACTCTTCGTTGTTTCCTTCCTATCCTTTGGTGACCTGAAGGCCACACATTACGATTGCAGCATCACACATGGAAGTAGCTAGTGTCACTGAATCCTTGAATGGAAGACAACCGACCCACAGTGGTGAATGTGCAATAAGTTTTTCTTTATTAAACCATAGAGATTTGTGGCTTTGTGTTTCCCCATAGTATATATGGATATACTGATACAAAAAAGAAACTCTCTTCCATAGATACTACCAAAAAGTTCAAGGAAATATAAAAGTGTTCATAGACCCATGTCTACTCAAAAGTTTCATATATGACAGTGATGTCTGAAATCAGGGAGGAACTGTGGATTACTGATGCGTGTCTAAGTTAACAAATTAACCCCAAATGCGGTGTTCCAAAACAATAACAGTCATTTATTGTCTCTCATAGATTCAGTGGGTCAGGAATTCAGACAGAATATCATGGAAACAGCTTATCTTCGCACCTTGCACAATGTCTAGAGCCTCAGCTGGGGCAGCTCAAAGGCTGAGGGCTGGAATTTTTTGAAGACTCATCGACTCACATGGCTGAGGCTGAGGCTGCCCATTGGCTGGGGCCCTAGGTAGGAGTATGAGCTCTGATACCCACATTTGGCCTCTCTGCATTGCCTGGACATCCTCACAACTTGGTGGCTGGGTTTTAAGGGTGAATGTAGCAAGAAAAAGAGCTGTATTATCTGTCGTGACCTAGCCTCGGAAGTCATACAGCATCACTTCTG
This sequence comes from Mellivora capensis, assembly GCA_004024625.1. Taxonomy (NCBI): domain Eukaryota; kingdom Metazoa; phylum Chordata; class Mammalia; order Carnivora; family Mustelidae; genus Mellivora; species Mellivora capensis. Next base: position 1,913 of record PISX010008648.1, on the reverse strand, counting down.
CCATATTCTACTGGTCAAGGAAATACAAAGGTTCACCCAGGTTTAAGAAAGGGAATGCAGATGTCACCTTTCAAATGAAGAAGTGTCAATGTCATATTGTAAGAAGGACATGAAGGGTTCTTCATGTCCTTCTTACAATACGACATTGAGATATATTCTATGAAAAATACAATCTGCCCCAGTGATAATGGGTAATGTGTTCGTTAAGGATCCAATACCATTTTTGTCCTCCTACTATACACCCTCCTGCTATAAAGATGAGAATAACAAACATTTTCTTACATACAGATATGGTTTGAACAGGTTACTAAAACTCTAGCTAATTATTGCATGAAAGAAGAGAGGCAGCAGCTAACCCTTTCTAAAATTAAAGATGTTTTGATAGAACTTCCTCAAATCACAAGCTAGTATATAGGTTAAATTTCCATTTACATTATATTTTTTTCAGTTATCTCAAAGTTCTGGAAATAATTTGGGTCATTTACTGAGATATTTTTAGTGTTCAAAGCCTTGAAAATTCCAGGCCAGAGATATTTTTGTTGTATTATGTGAAGTAGAGCTTCAGGCTTTTATTTCCTATGTATCTATGTACTACAATAAAAGAAAAACTATTTTCAAGGAGAATCTTGGCCTTGCCCATGGTTTTCCCATGTCTCACCTTAAAACAGAGGTAATATGGTTCCCTATTCAGTCACATACCCTTATTAAGTGGTTCCTAGCTTTCTGCAGAAGGGTATCAACCCTACTCCCCAGTGATTGTCTGCAGAAGTATTCCAACATAGAAAGGCTGACTGTCAGAACTCATAAAAGTGTAATCTCAAACCCTCTGTTGATCTATTTTTCATTTAATGTTTGTCTGAAATTAAAAAAAAATGTCTAGGGAAGATTATCTGAGCATTATAGAGTCCTTCCTGTAGCCAGCACTGCCACTGCTCTGCCCAGAGGTCCTAGGATCCCTTCTACCAGCATGTGCCCCTCCCCCAACTTCTGCAACTCTTTTGGGGAAGACTGACCTACAGGCACTGGGGCCACTTTGACCACAGGCATGACAGCAGGAAGTATCAGGGAGTTTACGTCATCCCCCCACAGCCCTTGATCCCCCTTTAGCCAATGACTGATGGATGTAGGTAAAGCCCAGTTCCTTTGCCCCAAGTCAGGACAGATTCTGAGTTGTAATTTCTCCTCCAGAGCTCCCCTGTGGGATTAGGTGGAGGCTGGGACATCACTTGAACTCACACCCTGCTCAGCTTCTTCCCCTCTTCCATCTTGTCCCCCCACCCCCTTGGCAGCTTCTCCTGGGAACACTTTTTAAACAAATCACATTTTGAGTGCACAAATTTGAGTCCTCAAGTTATGGTCTGCTTCTGGAGAACAAGATCTACATGCTATCCATCTCCTTAGACATTCTGCTATCTTTCTGTGAATTAGGGTTGCTCACTAGAGAGTGGGATACATGGTGTAGATCTAATGAATCAGAATCTTCATGCTGATGAGATCCCTAGGAGATCTGTCTCTACAGTAACGTTCCAGAGCACTTTTCTGAGAAAGAGTTTTATGAACTAGTTCAAGAAGAAGTAAGACATTGGAGTAGACCAGAAATAGAAAGAGAATAGACAAGAGTAGACCAGAAATAGAGAGTGGAAGAAATCACAAACCTTGTCAAAAATGAATTATTGAGTTATTTTCATTTTTCTAATATTCCAATGCTATTTAAATAATTCCAAAGTAGAGAAAGTGATGGAAAGCGTCCAACTCATTTTATGAAGCTAGCAAAACCACGGTATTAAAACCCGATAAAGATTAAACACTCCAAGAGAAAGCTTATTAAATCGTCCAGTGAATATGTAAAAATAAGTATCTTAAACTTTGGGTTCGTTACCCGAGTCCAGCATGAAAAGAATACATCATTGGGA
>PISX010008647.1:45151-80753 GCA_004024625.1 Mellivora capensis | reverse complement strand
AGTTGAGGGAAATTGGGGGGGAGATGAACCATGAGAGACTATGGACTCTGAAAAACAACCTGAGGGTTTTGAAGGGGCGGGGGGGTGGGAGGTTGGGGGAGCCAGGTGGTGGGTATTGTGGAGGGCACGCATTGCATGGAGCACTGGGTGTGGTGTAAAACTATGAACTCTGTTACGCTGAAAAGAAATTAAAAAAAAAAATGGAAGGGAAGACAAGACACTGAATATGCATTATTATTTTTTTTTTTCAATTGGCAGTGAGAGAGAGAGAAGAGGTCAGAGACTTGGTTAGAGAACCACGGCAAGATTTTATCATCTTTCATTTGGGTTGAAAGATATAAGATCACTATTGGCCCAAATGGTGGTAAGTTGTAAAGTTATCACCATTAGATGTAAGAAGGAAAGATTTAGGAGAAGACACCATGAAGCAGAGATAGTAATAATTCTCCCTTAAAGGAACCACACATGCATGTAAGATTCTCCAAGATGGAGGAAGGGAAAAGAGTTGATGTTTCAATGTTGGTGACAATTCCTCTGAATTCTCCCACCGCTCTTGGGTGAGTCTCTAGATGGAGGTAAGGGCTGAGAATGACCTAAAACCACCTTAATTCTCTCCAGAATTCTGAGAGTCAGAAGTCTTTGGAGAAATTTCTCATGTCAGAGTCATGTGTTAACGATAGATTAGGAATGACATAGTATCTTCGTCAGAGAGAAATGTGATATCCACATCCTGAATCCCCTGAGTCCTGATGCCTAAGTGTCACTGGAAAGCAGCTGAACCTTCTCCAGCTGAACCGTCTCTATCAGAGACTTAAGAAGTTAGCTGAGGAGATAGCACAGTGGAAAATGGAGTGAACATTTGAAGACTATGATTGGGTCACTGATACCACAGCAAAATGAATGGGATGAACGCTATGACTAGTCTTTATGGTTTCTGCTGACTAACTTCTGCCCCTCACTAAAGACCACTACCTCTCTCTGTGGTGTTCACATTTCCAAAGGAAAATAAATAATTTGTTCAAATGGAATTTAAGTGTAAATATTATTGAAAGGTAGAATCTGAGAAATAAGAGACCCATGTAAAAGTTTTTTGAACACATAAACTCTCACAATGTAATCCATAAGACACTGAAATAAATTTTGTAAACAGGTAACAGAAGTGAAAATACAGATAAGGGTGGCCCACCAGACAAAGGGACAAGTGATACATGCTGAGGAAGTCACTAAGGGTTGCATTAAATTGTCCATGTGAGCCAGTTTCTGTGATGTTTTGTCAACGTCCCACAGAGTACTAAGATGAGGCTTGATGGAAATGAGCATTTTGACATGTACAACCTACAGAGGTTACAGTTTACTACTAGAAACACAAAAGATAAATTCTGAGCAAATCTCAACAGGAGATATGAAGCTGGATGATATTGTGTGAACTGGGCTTCTGTAGTCTCCTCAGTTCTTCAAGGGAACTATGTTTAGATTGGAAGTGACAGTATTCAACCTGTCCCAGATGAGGTCCTGCCAAATATTTTATACCCTAACAATATCAACTTGAAACATATAGTATATTTACACATAAGTAGCAAATACTGCCTTTAGAAAGCTTCATCACCCAGCTTCTTAGTTTTGGGTTCAGTTTCTTATACTACCACCCATGGCTTCTTCATACATTGTCCATATGTTATACAGGAATGTCACACACAAAGGACCTCACACTGCTACTATGTGACAGCAACTAGATGGTGAGCAAGTGAAATCATTTCAAAGCCTAGTTGGAGCTGAGCACTGTGGGTCTGGTTAAGGTAAGATATAGGGCTGGCAATGTACAAGTTTAGTTCTTGTCTTCCTTCCTCATTTGTCCTCCATTTCTTACTGCAAACTCAGTGTGTCTTGTCCTTACAAAATGGATATTCTCAAATAGCTGAACTTTCCTCTGCTTCCCATCTTTCCTACATAACCTACCAACAACTTACTTCTTTTGAAGAACATGGAAATTCACTTATACTATTTTATCCCCATCATTATTGGTATCTGCTAATTTTCAGCAAACTCTTCCCTTTCTGTAATGGTTTTAGTAAATACTTAGTACAGTGAGTGTGAATTTAAATGCATAAAATTACATATGCAAAAACATAATATTTTTTATTTTTTTTAAACTAAATTTAATTTTTACTTTTGAATCTTCTTTCCACCTGAAACCAAAAAATGTATCCATGTCACCATAAGAAAATAATGAAACTCTTAGGTGGGGCCAGCCACAGCATTAAACAGACTGAGAAGCAGACACTCACAGGGTACCTGGGTACCTCAGGTGGTTAAGCATCTGCCTTTAGCTCAGGTCAGAATCCCAGGGTCCTGGGATTGAGGACCACATTGGGCTCTCTGCACAGCAGGAGTCTGCTTCTTTCTCTCACTCTCCTTCTGTGCTTTCAATCTCTCTCAAATAAATAAAATCTTAAAGAAAAAAAAAAGCAGATACTCTCTTTCCTGCTGAGCTGTGGAAAAAGGGAAACATCAACCCAAGGAAGAAGAGAGAGAGGGGCAAGATGTCAATTTTTTTTAATGAGTTGAAACATAATTTAATCTGGAAATGACTAGGGTTACCTAGTTTCTTTCTCATAAAATAATTGCCTCTAATTGTCAATTTTACAGCAAGACCTAAAAGATGTGATTCAGGAAACAACAGGAAGTTCATCCCTCATTCCACAATAAGAATACACTCTACAATTTATTACGACCATCTTTCAACTTCATTTCCTGGACTTGTGTTATTTGGAGATATACATACTGTCCAGAGAATCTTACTTAACTACTCAGTGATATTCAAAATCACATCAATAAGATTATCTGTCTATCCTATTTATCATTCACTATTTTAGTCCCTCAGCTGATCATAAAACAATTGATTTTCTCTCTACTTTCTGGTCTCTTATAAACTGAATCCTACTCTCTCTTCACTGGTCTTCCCCAAAACTTTCATCATAATTGGAATTATATTACCTTTAAAATAGGATATAGGGTCTAGGAAGGCAGGTACCTTTTTTCTGTTTTACTCACTATTCACAGTGTAGAAAAGTGGCTACTATCTAGCATGTGCTCAATAATGAATGTGTGTCTTCTCCCACTGTATTGGAAGGTCCACATGGCATAAATGTATCAATACTGCATACTTTCCTCTTCATGGTACAAAATTCATTTTGGAGATTTATACAGTAGTCATTCCAACTTCTTACTGTTTGGGCCCCACTTACATTTCCTCTCATCAACTATTCTACACACACTAGAAACTTCACCTAGTTGGCAAAGCCCCAACTCTCTTGACACATGCCACGCATTTTTTTAATTGAATTCTCTCGCCACTAATCTCCTATTTAAAACCCAATCAATCCTTTAAGATCTTGCTCAATTTGGGCTCTAGGTCAATACAATTAAAATCCTGTAATTAAATACAAATCCATCTAATGTTTAATTCACCTAACAAAGTATTTGAAGAATTCATTTTGCTAAAATATAAAACATCTTCCATGTAATGAGTTAATTTCACCCTTTGAGAATTTTTGCATATGTATTTGTATTTTGTGTACTTTTGAATATTTCAAAATGTCTTACTCAATTTACTTAAAGCATCCTGTAAAGCCTTAATTCTATACTGTTTTAGTTTTCAATTTAATGTGTTATATTGACAAACTGTGGAGTTCTTACTCATTTGGGTATTTTCAAATATTTTCATAAATTTTTAAGTACGATCTAAATGGCTCTGATTGGTTTGCTCATGAAGGGGGTACACTACAATAGGAAGTGGATGGTTTTTTAGAACTTCAGTTCTTTGGATTCATCCCTTAAGCGACATCTGTCACAAGGAAAATGATTTGTTGAACACTAGTTGTGATCAGAGACAACAAATAACAGTAAATGTAGCAACAGCCAATTAGCAGAATCACTGCATTTGTTATGGTAACTGACTGTGAGAACCTGTGATGATGGGCCTTCAGGAAAATCTCAGAATCTTTCATTTCTTTGGTTGGCTTTTGTTGTCTTTTTCCAAATCACAGAACAAAAAGTAAGCCCTAAGTACTATTACACAAGAAACTTACATGTTAAAGCTTTTTGTCCTGATTCATAGATGGATTTCAGTTTAAATGCCCTCTTTGTGTTCCCACAGTACCCCATAACTTGTAGCACTTATCCATATCCACAATGAGAACATCCATTTGATAGTGTCTTCCATCAGAATGTGAATTCAATGAATGTAGCAATCATATCTCTATTGTTTACCATGGTATCTTTAATGAAGTTCCTGGAACAAGGTAGTTTCTTGGGAAATATTTTTGCATGAATAAGTAAGTGAGAGCATTCTAAATTCTACTTAAACACAGCATGTTAACATCAACCCTAATTTATTTCTAAATTATAGGTTAGTTTTCTGAAACTATCAAACACATGTAATATCATATATTCAGTTTATCACAACTTATACATTGCATCATTCTATCAATGCCTCACACATCAAAGTCTAAATAAGATGCCCTTATGTTTATGCATTTTCAGTCTGAGTGGCCGCACATGGAAGTCCTGATAAATGCTGACCTATAGCACCACCTAAGATAGTAATGGAAGAACAAGAATACAGGGTTTAAGAGCACAGGAATCCCATGGGGAGTCTTAATCTTACTAAAACCCTTAATCATATACCATACTAACTTTTCAAAAATAGTAATGTTTTTAAAAGAGTGATTTTCATTAGATGCAGTTTTGGGTTTTATTTATTTTGGGTTTTGTTTTTTTGTGTTTTATAATGATTTTAGAAACAAACCTTCATATAAGATGTGACTCTGTCCTAGTTAAGATCCATCAAAAATATGAATTTTAAAAATGTTTTCCCTCTACTCATTTAAATTATACCAACCATTGTAGAGAATACTCGATCTTATTCATTCAGCTTTTATTCACAGCTCCAACTACAAATACAGCTCCTTCTTCTGAAAGTATTTTAATACATTTTGTTTATATAACCCTTTGGCAAGACATCCTGACACAAGAATGAGTTGTTTTACATATACATGTTCTCATTCTTAAAATCTTGGTATAATACACATCTCTTTGCATCTTCCTAAACACCAAACTATGTGATTTATGTAGAAGGGGCATTGACTACTTGATCTGAGTTTGTATTGGGCAACCGACAAAACTGAATGTAAATTAGCTTGTACAAAAGTTATTATAATCCTTTGACCCATGTAAGAGGAAAGGTAAGAAAGAACCTGGCTTCAGGATGACTGGATACAAGGATTCTATGATTATTTCCTAGAAGCTTTTACTTTTCTATCCAGTTTTCATCTGTGCTCTTGTTTTTATTGTTGATTTTCTCAATATGAAGCCAAAAATGGCTTTCATAAATCCTCATTTCCACCCTCTATTTTAAAAAATGCATATAAGCTTCATACTTACATTTCAATCACTGTTAATCTTTACAACTTTAATGCAAATTTCATGTGCTTATCATATTGTAATAAAGAATCCCTTTAAAGTACTCAGTATTGTGGTGAAACAGAGTGTTAAAATAAATTTGTAATAGAATCTAAACTCTTAGAAATATCCTAACTACACATTGTTTTCCATGTTAGAACAGAATGATTCTTTTTTATCAAAGCAATACAGTAAATAAAACCTATTTCATCACATTCAAGTTATATGATAGCAGAGAATAATTCACTCACTTTCCTGCCTGAGATCAATATGCACCTTTGTTTCTGTGCTTGGAAAAATTTGTATGATGTTTGTTTAAAATGCAATGTTTCTATGTGTTGCATTTTCCTGGGAACACAGATTCCTGAGGTAATTAGGATGGAAAGTCATAATATCAGCAACCATAAAAAAGAAATCCTTTTTGCTTATGTATGGTCATAGGAAATTTCTACAGTTGTAACTTAGGTTATTATTTCTGTAACTTAGCTGTTTACATAAAACAGAGGCTTATTGTTCAAGATTTAGTATCTATTTTCTGTTGCTGCTTCTCTTTGGAGAACTCAGGGATGAAGTAGAGAAAGTATAGTCCCAGATGGCATATGCTTCATTTATATTGATACTGAAGCACAGAAACATGTCCAGACCTTGCCATCTTGATAACTGCCCAGACAACAGATATAAATGAGACCACAACACACATTTTCCAGCTATTACCTGCTTAGGTATGCACCAGCCATACTTCAATATGCACACAATCTAGAGCTGTCTTGGGTCTTCCCAGTGAGTGGATCAGAACAGAGGTGGCAAGGTGGGCAAACAATTGATATCTCAAAATGAGGAAGGTAACAAGGCAGCCAAACCAGGATGAAAGGAGGCCTGGTCTAAGTGGAAAGTGTAACAACGCAGTTCAGGTGCCATTTCTCCCCAAATACTGTCAACAGTTCTTAGAGATCAGAAACATGGCTGAAATGTAGGTATATGTGTAACCTCTCTGATTTGAGAAGCAATGCATTTATCAAGTCTTTACTTCAAATTATGCTGCCCCTTTCCAGGAAGGTACCATTATTTCCCTCCTCCTGCATTCTGTACAGGATATCCCAAATCCTATAATCCATCAATGCGTAAGACTCTCTGTGGCAGATGGGGCCCTCAATGCAGAGGACAGTCTCTTTGCTCTGGAATGATTGTGAGGCCTCATGCAATTCCCATGGTTCTGTGATCCTTCAGACACTGCATTTCCTTGTGCATAGGGAGAAAATTTATACCTTCTCTTAATATTTTGAGCCATCTTTCTTAAATCAGAAAACTAAAAAAAAGCATGAAATTTCATGAGTGCATTTTGTGCCATGGATTATAAATATTAATTGTATTATATAGACGATTGCATGATGTATTAGTTTCCTATTGCTGCTAAAACAAACTGCCATAAACTTCACAGTATAAAAAACCCACATTCATGACCTTCTATAAGTTCTATAAGTCAGAAGTCCAACGGATCTCATCAAGGTATTAGCAGGTTGCATTCTTATCTGGAATTTCTAGAGAGAATCCATTTTCTTGCTCATTCAAGTTGTTGGCAGAATTCAATTCCTTATCATTATAGAATTAGCGTTTCCATTTATTGGTGGCTATTCAAAGACCACTTGATTCTTTGACTCATGGCCCCCTTCTTCCATCTTCAAAGCCAGCATCTGTGGGCCAAATTCCTTTCATGCTTCAAATCTCTCCTATATCTTCCCTGGTCACATCTTTTACTGAGTTTTCTGTCTTCCTCTACCACTGAAGAGTCCATGTAATTACACTAGAACCACCCAGGTAATTCAGGATAAAATCCCTTCTTTAAGTCCGCTAATTAGCAGTCTTAATTACATCCTCAAAATCCCTCTTCCTATATTTAGGTTCAGGGGATTGGGATATAGACATCAATCGGGAACCTACCACATACACTTATAAAATTCTCTTTAAAAATATTTACTTGCATAAAGACTGATTTTTATGTACTGGCACATACAATAACCTCAAGAAGTACTAGACACATTGTTTGCCTATAAAATATCGGTTATTATTTTCTTTGTTGGAAGTATCTACTGTTAAAAAAGAGACAGCAAGCTCATAAATGGAGGCACTTGTGCTAAAACCTGTGTCAGCAACCCAAACTTAATAACCTAATTTCAGTTTTACCCCCTAGGAATGTAACCTTTAACTAGTCAATATGGCATTACCTGATTACTCCTATAGATGATCTGCCCAATAGACCCCCTTTTTCCATTCCCCTTAGGAAGATCCAATCTTTACTAAAAATTTCTTTTCACCCTCTTTCTACCCTTAAAAACTTTCCTTTTCTACAATTTGACAGAACTCCCTTCTGTTGTTAGATGGGATGTTACCTGATTCATGAGTCATTGAATAAAGCCAATTTAATCTTTAAATTTATTCAGTTGAATTTTTGTTGTTTAACACTAAGAAGAAACCAAGTTTCTGTTACCCTTATTTAAATCCCTAAAATTTCTCAAGGGATAAACAAAAACAAAAAGAATTGTTGATACTTGTAGGTTATTACTTTACTTCATTCATTTAAAGAATTCAAAAACCTTTCCAAAATCTTGAAAGATTCTTCCAGAAGGCACCCAGCTAATGTCACCCTTTCTGCCCTACCTCATATACTTGGCAGACATTACCTATTTTTAGCTATTCTAAGCAGATAGGAATCTCCATGTTTCTTTAATAGCAATGAGGCTCTAGAGACTCTTAACTATAGGAAACAAACAGGGTTTCTGGAGGGCAGTGGGTGGGGGATGGGGTAACTGGGTGATGGGCATTAAGGAGGTCACTTGATATACTGAGCAGTGGGTGTTACATGCAACTGATGAATCACTAAATTCTGCCTCTGAAACTAACAATAAACTAATGTTAATTGAATTTAAATAAAATACATTTTAAAAAAATAACAATGAGGCTCTAAAGCTTCAGTTTATCATTTCTTGCTCATGAATATCATACTTTATTGTCAGGAAATCTTTCAAGGTATTTCACACAAAAACTCCATGATATAATTTAGAGCTTTCTAACTTCCTCCTTTGGAAAGTAATGGATTTGTACCTCGAAGTGCTACTGAAGTTTTGTAAGTTATTCTCATCTCTTCTCCCTCAAAAGTCTTTTAAAAACCCAGAAGTTTCTTATATTGAGCTATGTTTCCTCTAAACCTATTTTTTGAGGGTTTTTATCATGAATGGATGTTGTACTTTGTCAAATGGTTTTTCTGCATCTATTGAGAAGATCATTTGGTTCTTAATCATTCTTTGAGAGGTGCCTGGGTGGCTCAGTCATTAAGCATCTGCCTTTGGCTCAGACCATGATCCCAGAGTCCTGGGATCCAGCCCTGAGCCCTGCATCAGGCTCCCTGCTCTGAAGGAATCCTGCTTCTCCCTCTTCCACTCCTCCTGCTTGTGCTCCCTCTCTTGCAGTGTCTCTCTCTGTCAAATGAATAAATAAAAATCTTAAAAAAAAAAGAAAAAGAAAAACCTTACTTTGATTAATGTGGTGTATCACGCTGATTAATTTGTGAACAGTGAACCACACTGACAACCCAGGAATAAATCCCACTTGATCATGGTGAATGATTTTTTATTGAATTTGGTTTGCTACTATTTTAGTGAGAATTTTTACATCCATGTTCATCAGGGAAATCGGCCTGTAGTTCTCTTTTTTTTTAGTTGAGTCTTTTTCTGGTTTTGGTGTCAGGGTAATGTAGGCCTCATAGAATGAGCTTTTTCTATTTTTTGGAATAGTTTAGAATAGTTTGAAAAATAAGTATTAACTCTTCTTTAAATCTTTGATAGAACTTGCTTGAAGCCATCTGGCCCTGGACTTTTGTTTTTTGGGAGTTTTTTGATTATGGATTCAATTTCTTTTCTGGTTATTATTCTGTTCAAGTTTTCTATTTCTTCCTGTTTCAGTTGTGATAGTTTATATGTTTCCAGGAATTCATCCATTTCTTCCAGGTTGTCCAATTTGTTGAAAGACTCTACCAAAAAATAGCTAGAACTGATACACAAATTCAGTAAAGTTACAGGGTACAAAATTTGTCAAATATTATCAAAACGTCAAAACGTCAAAAAATTTGTCAAATATTATCAATACCCAAAGCAATCTATACATTTAATGAAATCCCTATCAAAATACCAACAGCATTTTTCACAGAACTGGAACAAACAATTCTAAAATTTGTAAGAAACCATAAAAGACCCCCAAATAGCCAAAGCAACCTTGAAAAAGAAAAGCAAAGGTGGAGGTATCACCATTTCAGACTTCAAGTTATATTTCAAAGCTGTACTGATCAAAACAGTATGGTACTGACACAAATATAGACACACATATTAACAGAACAGAATAGGAAACCCAGAAATGAACCCACAACTATATGGTCAATTAATCTTCAACAAAGCAGGAAAGAATATCCAATGAGAAAAAGACAGTCTCTTCAACAAATGGTGTGAAAACTAGACAGCAACATGCAAAATAATGAAACTAGACCATTTTCTTACACCATACACAAAAATAAATTCAAAATGGATGAAAGATCCAAATATGAAACAGAAAACCATCAAAATCCTAGAGGAGAACACAGGCAGCAACCTCTCTGACATCAGCTGTAGCAACTTCTTTCTAGATATATCTCCTAAGGCAAGGGGAATAAAAGCAAGAATAAAGTAGTGGAATTTCATCAAAATAAAAAGCTTTTGCACAGCAAAGGAAGCAATCAACAAAACTAAAACAGTTACAGAATGGGGAAAGATATCTGTTAAAGGATATGTGTTAAAGGATATCTTTAAAGATATCTTAAAGATATCTTAAAAGATATCTGTTAAAGGATATCTGATAAAACATATCTGTTAAAGGATTAGTATCCAAAATATATAAAGAACTTAAAGGACCACCTGGGTAGCTTGGTCAGTTAAGCATCCAACCCTTGATTTCATCTCTGGTCATGATCTTGGGATCTTGAGATCAGGTACCATGCTGGGTTCTATGTTCAGTATGGAGTTTGTTTCTTCTTCTCTCTCTGCTCATGCTCTCTCTCTCTAAAATGAATAAATAAAATCTTTTTTAAAAATAAGTAAGTTATAAAACTCAATACTCCAAAAATAAATAATCCAATTAAGAAGTAGGCAAAAGACAGTAATAGACATTTTTTCCAAAGAGGACATACAGATTTCCAGCAGACACATGAAATGATACTCAACATCATTCATCATCAGGAAAATACAAATCAAAGTACAATGAAATATCACCTCACACCTGTCAGAATGGCTAAAATAAACAACACAAGAAACAACAGGGGTTGGTGAGGATGTGGAGAAAAGGGAACCCTCTTACACTGTTGGTGGGAGTGCAAACTGGTGCAGCCTCTCTAGAAAACAGTATGGAGGCTCCTCAAAAAGTTAAACAGAACTACCCTATGATCCAGCAATTGCACTATTAGGTATTTACCTAAAGAATACAAAAAACTAATTCCAAAGGATACATGCACTCCAATGTTTATAGCAGCATTATCTACAATAGCCAAATTATGGAAAAAGCCCATATGTCCATCAATTGATGAATGGATGAAGAAGATATGGTGTGAATATATATATATATATATATATATATATATATATATATATATAATGGAATATTACTCAGCCATAAAAAAGAATGAAATCTTGCTATTTGCAACGACATGGATAAAGTCAGAGAGTATTATGCTAAGAAAATTAAGTCAGTCAGAAAGATTAATACCATATGGTTTCACTCATATGTTGAACTTAAGACACAAAACAAACGAACAAAGGGGAAAAAAAAGACAGAGAGGCAAACCAAGAAACAGACTCTTAACTGTAGAGAACAAAGTGATGGTTGCCACAGGGGTGGTGGACCAGGAAATGAATTAAACACATGATAGGGATTAAGCAGTGCATTTGTTGTGGTAAGTACCATGTATTGAATGGAAGTGTTGAATCACTATACCATACACCTGAAACTAGTATTACACTGTAAGTTAGCTATTTGGAATTTAAATTAAAAAGAAAAACAAAACAAAAAAAACCCCAGGAGTTTCAATAATATCAAATTAACATCTGTAGGAAGTCACTGTTATTAAAATTATGTAATACCAAAATACAATTGTTTGTCAATATCATGACAAATTATTAATGAATAGTAATGAATAGTAATAAAATTGTAATACTATTTTATTAGTAATGAATAGTAATAAAAGTAGAACTTATTCATCAAAATGTCAATATAAAAATGCAATTAAGAAACACAAAACTATTTTTGTGCCTCTAATCACAAAGAACAAATCTTGTGTAAGAAAATGTGAATTCTATTGACTCTGCCACTAACTTAAGAAATGTGCTTCGCAATGGCTCAATTGGTTAAGTGCCTGCCTTCAGCTCAGGTTATGATCCCAGTATCCTGGGATCCAGCCCAGCGTTGGGCTCCCTGCTCAATGAGAAGTCTGCTTCTCCCTCCCCCTGCTCTTGGGCTCCCTCTCTCAAATAAATAAATGAAATCTTAAAAAAAAAAAAAGAAAGAAAGAAATGTGCTTCAACTGAAAAACAGATGTTGGTTAGCTCTTATGAATTCTTTGTCAGGGATTGTAAATGACAAGGAAATTCTCCAATTTAGGAGAAGAAAAACTAAACTATGGAAAAAATAAAGGAAGTAGGAAGACAGATAAAATTCCTTCTGTCTAGAGAACCACAATATTTGAAGAATCCAAACTAATGAATTTCCATAGCATTTTGTCTGAACTGCTTTGATTAAGCTTTTAAGTGAATACACTGTATCATAACCATTAGGAACATGTCTTATCTTCCATTTTTTAAAAGACTTTATTTATTTATTTGCCAGAGAGACAGAGAGAGAGAGAGAGCCCAAACATAGGGAGCAGCAGGCAGAGGGAGAAGCAGGCTCCCCACTGAGCAGGGAGTCTGATGCAATGCGGGACTCCATCCCAGTACCCTGGGATCATGACCAGAGCTGAAGGCAGATGCTTAACCGACTGAGCCACCCAGGTGTCCCACATCTTATCCTCTAAACTGGAATTACAGAACCATTGATTTGAATCATTCCAGTTCTTACCAAGCACTTATACAAAAGAATAAAAGTGTTCCTGCTTAGGATTAGTGTGGTACTCCAATTCATTGGGTAGAGGTCTGTGTTGGAAATATTCGTAGATGTCACTTAAACTCAGAGGCAGCTAACCCCATCTGATTAGTAAAGATGTATGGAGGAGGTTAAATCCTGCATGAATTCACAATGCCTCACTAGGTAAAATATGATAAATACAATCCTCCTTGGCAGAGGTTAATTATAAAGCAAAGAAGGAGTAACCAGAAGAATGCCTGGCTAGCTAAAATATGATAAACACAATCTTCCTTGGGAGAAGCTAGTTTAAAAGCAAAGAAAGAGTGACCAGAAAACTGGGCCTCCTTTTAGGTTTCTGGGCTGAAAACAGCCAGATCCTATTTGTGGCCCAACGCTATCTCCCAGGGGACAGGTTAGATATAAATCCTTAATAGTCACCTACTCCCTGCCTGCAAGCCACAAACTCAGAAAGTTCTAACCTCACAATGCCTGTAAATGTCACCATCCTAGCTACTGAAACATTACATTCCTTTCTGATCTTCAGTCTTTGATAACATGCATAATAAAAATGGAGGTAGAGTTTCACCGCTAGAGTGTCTGGTCCCCAGGCTCTCTGCTTTCTCCTACTTCGGTGTCTGGAGTAATCTTTTCATTCACCGTCTTGGGGTTTGGTGGCCAGACCCGACAAACTCCAACAAGTTTTAGCAAGGTGAAGAAAGACAAGGGAGCAGGATGGGTATCCTTGTAATGGGAAACTACGTAAGTAAAGGAAGGGAGATAGAAATATCTTTTTAGAGTGATTTTGAGGAAGCTCACAACATTAAGCAAGAGTAGAAGGTGAAGGTGAAGATGTAGACAGGAACTGGACACTGGAGTAGAATTACATGAAATTCTTATAAGTGATTCCATACTGCTCTATCTATGCATGCCAGCACTGGGCATGTGTATTTGGTCCTCCCCGCCCCCCAATTTAATAGCTCTCTAAATTACCAGGGCTCCACCTCTCCCTAGAAAACACAAAGCAGAACACCTTTATGCTCTTTCCCCACTACAGGACATCTGATGTGGGATTGAAAGCCTGTTTTTAGTCTCACAATCCCCTTCACTATTTCTCTCAGGCAGCCTAGGGATGCTTATGAAAATGGAAATTTGCTATGGTTTCCTTTCTTATACTAGAATTCTCTGGGTAGATATGCCCAATATATCTGTTATTCTGTATATATGTATGGGTGTATATATGGGTATATACTACCCATTTTGTCTCATACATATAGTCCACATTCAGTAAATATTAATAGAATAGAAAACAAAGGGACCAATCAATCAACCAATCTTGCCTAGTGCATACTAAAGCACTCAACAAATGTTTTAAATATGAGTGAATAATAAGTATACACAAAGTTAATACCATGTAAAAAATGTAAATTATTTTGAGATTAAACTGCCAAAAAATGATGAGACCAGTATATGGACAGAAATTATTAAATCCTAAGTAACGTGTTTGAGATGAGTAGTTAAAAATTAATAAAAGGAAGACAAAAAAGTCCAAGAAAATATATAAGGAAGTGGAAACATAAGTTGTATCTTAAAGGATAAGTAAGCAGTGATTTTCAATCACTCTCTATATTATACAGATAAATAGTGGGGATGGGATAAGGAAGTTAGAACATGTTTATGAAAAGGCCCATGAACAAAAATATACAGAGAACATGTTTGAAGATCCCAAGTTATGTGCCTCATGTTCCCCATCTTTAATAGAGAAGTCACCAATCTTTGGTAGATTTACTCCATTCCATGGTTTCCATGGCTATAGATTCAAAGGCTTGGAAATTACATAGCTTTTCCTCTGCCACAAACCTGCTAACAGTGTCATCAATTACTTTCACCCAGGGCAACGACACAGTAACTATTCTATGGTTTACTTGAGATTGATGATATGCCTCACAGATCTGGAGATAAAGACTTTGGACCAATGATTTATAGATGTAGATTCATGTGCATTTTTTCCAATAGCCCACAATAATGCATTCACTATGCAGTTAGTCTTTTGCTGTGAAATGTGGGAAGATAAATTGGACAACACATCAGACTGAGCAGAGCAACAAGCCGTTTGCTAAACATGAAATCATGATCCAATTTCTGCAATAAAAAGTGATTCAGAGATTCTCTGCAGCATTCTGCATTTGGAAAGCTACCTGAAGGAAAGGAGGTTATATATGATAAAAACAAACAGTGAAGAATTACTCATAAGCATAAGTTTGTGGAGAATAATGGGTATGAACTTGAAGATACAGTTCATTAGAAGGTCTATAAAACCAAATCCCTAACACTACTATCAGGAGAGAAAATGAGGGACAGACATACACTATTTTAGAACAATTTCTCTCTCTCTCTCTCTCTCTCTCTCTCTAGCATTTGTCTGTTATTTATCTACCCATCATCTACAATTTTAACTTACGGCTTTCTGATATTGCTTTACTTCTAAAAGATGCCAGCCTACATAATTCCTAGAGTAAAAGTTTTTGTTGTGAGTTAAAAATTGCCTTATTGGTTCTATTTATTTTATATATTCACTCTAGGTTTTAGTGAATATGTAAAATACATATTTACATATGCATATATGCATATATATGTGTACATATGTAAATATGTAAAAATTTAGTAGAAAAAAATGAAGATTATTTTATTATACTTCAAACCAGTATAGCTATGCTTTTCCACATTTTACTGAAGAATAATATATATATATAGAAAGTACATATTTCATAAACTACTCATAGCCATATAATGACCCTGGTCAGAAATATAAAATGGTCCAAAGTATTCTTTAATGAGTATGTCTTAATTATTCAAAAGATCAAAACATCCAATCTTCAATATCATCTATGATAATAAAATCTATATGACTTCTAAAACTACTGAAAATGCATTGAGCTTTCAGAATATTTTGTCTCATAACTTCCTGCATTAAATTTTGTTATTCTTTCAAGTTGCTGTAACAAAATAAGTGAAATCTCTCCTTTTTGTTAAATTAAAAAAATCATAGAACTATATCCCCAATTGTATTACTTACATATTTCTGCATGACAATATTAACATGAACTTTGCAGCTAAAAATAATACAGATTTATTATTTCACAATATCTGTGGATCAGGAATACAGGCAAGGTCTAGCTCAGTCCCCAGCAAGCCTGCAATCTAAGTCTCAGACATGACTGGGTTTCATCTAGGGTCATCTGGGAAAAGATCTACTTTCAAGCTTTCAGTTATTGGATTTCAATTTCTTATGGACTACCAGACTAAGGGCTACTTTTTATTTTATTTTATTAATTTATTTAATGTATTTATTATTTTATTTATAAATAAATAATTTATTTATTAAATATATATTTTATTTATTAGATATATATTTTATTTATTTATTTTATTTGTATGCTTACTGACATACTTGGATGGACCAAATCCACACCATGATAACTAACAGTTGCCAAAATATCAGCGGTTTGAAACAAAAATGTTTATTTTTCACTTACACCAAATGTTTTTTTACAGGTCAATCAGGAACCTAATCAGAGTTAAAATCTATTTGACAGCCACACTATATCTATCTATATGCATCTGCCAATTTTCAGAAATACAGATATGAAATATAATCTTTCAAATAAGGTAAATTATTTGTGAATAATTTCATTGAAAAATAAATCTTATACAAACATTAAACTTCACTTTACATTTTTCAAATGAGTCAACTTACAAATGATTTTGAGGAACTTTCCTATTGAGTAGAATTACTCATAGACATCATAAACAATAATCTTTTGATGCCAAAAGTAAATCATGAAACTTTCCTGATGATCTTTAACAAAGATAGACATGGATTAAATTCACTAATTTTTTTAAAAGAAAAACAGACATGATAAAGAAATGAGGAATTACTAAGATGATTTATATTCCTTCCTGCTTGTATGTAATATTGTGTACTAGATAGCCATACCAGCTTTCTTTCAATATGAAAGTAACAATTACATTATCTTCAAAATATACTGCAATTAGAATGGGCTTCTAGAAATAAATGTTGCTTTCCTTACATAAAAAGATGATGACTGGTTTTGTCCCTCTTGAAAGAATATGCTGTCCTACATTCATTAGTTTAAATAGCATCTTCAATTTACTAAGTGACTGCTTCTCTTTGGGCATACTACTATAAAAATTTCCTAGCATTGAGCAAAATTATATAAGAAGTTATTATAAAATTTGACAGAATGTTTGCCTTATATAAATCTGTTCAGGCAATGACTGAAAACAGAATTTAATGCAGTTTATCTGGTTAGATTGATTATATTAAAAAGTTAAAACTGGGCACGTGGGTGGCTCGGTCATTAAGCATCTGCCTTCAGGTCAGGTCATGATCCCAGGTACTGGGATCTAGCTCCACATCGGGCTCCCTACTCAGCGGGAAGCCTGCTTCTCTCTCTCCCACTCACCCAGCTTTATTCCCTCTCTTGCTGTCAATCTCTGTCAAATAAATAAATAAAGTCTTTTTTTTTTAGTTGAAATTATGAATGATGCCACAAATTTTTAACAAGTGCCAACATAATCAAAGCTATGAAGATATGACTTACAGGAACTGCATATATAAAATTTAATGTTTCTGAAATAAGTTTATGAATTTCTCTTTTCAGAACCTACTTTAAAAGAGTAATAAAGTTTGGGGCGCCTGGGTGGCTCAGTGCATTAAGCCGCTGCCTTCAGCTCAGGTCATGATCCCAGGGTCCTGGGATCAAGCCCTGTATCGGGCTCTCTGCTCAGTGGGGAGCCTGCTTCCCCCACCTCTCTCTGCCTAACTCTCTGCCTACTTGTGATCTCTCTCTCTGTCAAATATAAAAATAAAATCGTTTAAAAAATAGTAATAAAGTTTATTCTTTTAATTTACTTTTTTTTCAGTGTTCCAAAATTCATTGATTGTTTATGCATCACACCCAGTGCTCCATGCAATACGTGCCCTCCATAATACCCACCACCAGGCTCACCCCCTCCCCCCACCCAAAACCCTCAGTTTGTCTCTTGGAGTCCACAGTCTCTCATGGTTTGTCTCCCTCTCCAACTTTCCCCAACTCACTTTTCCTCTCCATCTCCCAATGTCCTCCATGTTATTCCTTATGCTCCACAAACTAAGTGAAACCATATGATAATTGACTCTCTCTGCTTGACTTATTTCACTCAGCATAATCTCCTCCAGTCCCATCCATGTTGATAGATAAGTTGGGTATTCATCCTTTCTGATGGAGGCATAATACTCCATCATATTTATGGACCATATCTTCTTTATCCATTCATCCATTGAAGGATATCTTGGTTCTTTCCACAGTTTGGTGACTGTGGCCATTGCTGTTATGAACATTGAGGTACAGGTGGCCCTTCTGTTCACTTCATCTGTATCTTTGGGTTAAATACCCAGTAGTGCAATTGCAGCTCTATTTTTAATTTCTTAAGGAATCTCCACACTGTTTTCCAAAGTGGCTGCATCAACTTGCATTCCCACCAACAGTGTAAGAGGGTTCCCCTTTCTCCACATCCTCTCCAACACTTCTTGTTAACTGTCTTGTTGATTTTGGCCATTCTAACTGGTGTAAGGTGGTATCTCAATGTGGTTTTGATTTTAATCTCCCTGATGGCTAATGATGATGAACATGTTTTCATGTGTCTGTTAGCCATCTGTATGTCTTCTTTGGAGAAGTGTCTGTTCATGTCTCCTGTCCATTTTCTGATGTGATTATCTGTTTTGTGTGTGTTGAGTTTGAGGAGTTCTTTATAGATCTTGGATATTAGCCATTTGTCTGTAGTGTCATTGGTGAATATCTTCTCCAAAGACCCAACCAAAAAGGAGAATTTCAGACCAATATCCCTGATGAATATGGATGCCAAGATTCTCAACAAGATCCTAGTTAATAGGATCCAACAGTACATTAAAAAGATTATCCACCATGACCAGGTGGGATTTATCCATGGGATACAAGGGTGGTTCAACACTCAATCAATGTGATAGAACAATCAATCAATCAATGTGATAGAACAAATCAATAAAAGAAGAGAAGACCACATGGTCCTCTCAATTGATGCAGAAAAAGCATTTGACAAGATACAGCATCTGTTCCTGATTAAAACGCTTCAAAGTATAGAGACAGAGGGAACATTCCTCAACCTCATAAAATCTATCTATGAAAAACCCACAGCAAATATCATCCTCAATGGGGAAAAGCTGACAGCCTTCCCTTTGAGATCAGGAACACAACAAGGATGTCCACTCTTGCCACTGTTGTTCAACATAGTACTAGAAGTCCTAGCAACAGCAATCAGACAACAAAAAGAAATAAAAGGGATACAAATTGGCAAAGAAAAAGTCAAACTCTCTCTCTTCACGCATGACATGATATTTTATATGGAAAATACCATATACTTTTCCATGATACTTTATGTGGAATCGACTCCACCCCCAAACTACTAGAACTCATACAGCAATTCAGTAGTGTGGTAGGATACAAAATCAATATACAGAAATCAGTTGCTTTCTTATACACTAACAATGAAAAAAAGTAATAAAAGTTTATGATTAATTACCAGGTGTTAGTGTTCCTACTAAATTAATTAGTCATGGCACCATTTTTGTCTTGGCCAAAGTAATTGAACTTTACAACCTAATCCTCACTACAACACCATGTGATGACCAAGGTTAAAGACTCAGCAACTTTATACAAAATGCATAAGCTGCAGGAGCGCCTGGGTGGCTCAGTGGGTTAAAGCCTCTGCCTTCAGCTCGGGTCATGATCCCAGGGTCCTGGGATCGAGCCCCATGTCGGGCTCTCTGCTCGGCAGGGAGCCTGCTTCCCTTCCTCTCTGCCTGCCTCTCTGCCTACTTGTGATCTCTTGTCAAATAAATAAATAAAATCTTAAAAAAATGCATAAGCTAGAGAGATTAAAACAAACAAACTGGGTAAAGTCATGGGACTGGAAGAATACTAAAGAAAGTCACTGAACTGAAGTCATTTCAAGGAAGCTAATCTGGTAAAGAGGATAATGAGAAGTATCCATAATGGTAGCATAATTAAGTGGGAAACTTGTAAAGACAAATGAAGCTTCCATTGGAGTGTAAAGTGGTGGTCCTCAAAGTGTGGTCCTCAGAACAAAGTCATCAGCATCACCTAGGAACATGGTAGAAATGCAAATTTTCAGGCCTTACCTCAGACCTACTGAGCCATAAACTCTGGAGTGGGACCTAGCTGTCAGTGTTTCTGATGATTCTGATGTACTCTGAAGTGTGAGACCCAGTCTTGGAAACAGAGAGAGGAAAAGCGAAAGAGGGAATGGTTCACATGTTGAATGCTACTGAGAACATGAATAAAATGAAGATATGACAGTGTCAGAGCACAGAAGTCACTAGAGATTGTTATGCAAGGGACATAGATGCATACACACTAGTGCCTGTGATGTATTTATTAGGGAAAGTATAGAAGCAATAGAGTCAGTAGAAAGCACAAGTTCCCTTCTATTCATCACACCATGAGATTAACACTGGAATGTTTGGACAAAACATGAAAAGTGCTACATGAGAAGAGTCCTCTCCCTATGATGCTGCATATATTTATAGGACAGATAAGAAAATTCAGGGAAGTGTGGTCAACCATCCAATAGTGCAAGCTTTCTGGCCAGGGATATCGCCTTGTAAGACAGTAATCTAGTTAGGAGGGGTCACATAGTAATCCCACTAGTATGAGCTCTAGAGACAATGTTCTAGACAATGTCTAGAGACAAATGTTCTTTTGATGAGTTTATTCAGTGCTGCTGAGCCAACTGTCTGCCAAGTCACTTAAAAGGGGAAGAGAGAGGGCAACTAGTACCATGCACCAAGGCAACTCAAAAGATAAGAAATAAGTATCTACTCTGTAGTGTTAAAAGCAGCACATTTCAGACAAAAGTTTGGCTACATCGGAAGGCAGTAAAAAGTGTTGGCAGCTCAAAAAGATATGGGTAGGATTATTATTATTTTTTTTAATATGGGAGATACTACCATGTTGGTGTGCTGGAGAGAATAATTAAGTAGAGAGGGAACACTGGTAATGCAGAATTGAAACGGTCACTCTAAAGTTAGCAAAGATGTTTGAGTTGGTGAGCAGAAACGGAATCTAGAGAACATGTGCAGGAATTGTCATGAAGGTTGAAGAAGAAGAGGAGAGAAAGCAGCACCTAGATTTGAGTGTTTTATAGGCATTTATCCCTATATGCTAACTTGATAATCTCAAGGCTCGATAATTGTCCTAAGGATTAATGGGCTGATGATACAAGTAGTGTTAATGGCTCTATCTGGACCACTTCGTGGATTTAAGTCACCAAGTTTTCTGTCTATGCAGAGACAGAGAAGCAGCATTGGGTCCCACAGTATAATCACAATAAGATGATGCAACACCACCTGCCACGCCCTTAGGAACTGTGTTCAGGGCTCAGTGTGTTAATGGTCCCCTTCCAGTTCTATGCATTATTATGTAAAGACCACCAATGCAGTGACCAAGATCAGAGTCCATCCACATCCATGTGCTTGAAAGTAAGGACTGTTTCTTGACTCTCAGACCAATAATCTCCAATAAAAGAAAAATCATATTCCCTGTTAGACAATGATCGCCATACAGGGCATGGGTCATTTCTTCAGTTCAAAAAATGCCAGAACAAAAGTTTCTTTGTTTCCTTCTCAACATTTCTTCCTTCTCTTTTCTCCCACTTACATGGAAATGATAAACAAAAAGGAAATGAAAAACTGTGATACTAAGAAAATGTGAAAGTTTGTAGTGAAGACTCATCTTTTAAAATATCCTGGAGTTAGACTCAGAGCTTATATGGTGACTGAGTTAGAAATGCCTAAAAGGATAGAGAACATAAAAGTATAATATAATGTACTATAATCCTAGCTCTTATTATCTCTGGTTAATAAAAAGGGAAAAAATGTTGGGGATATATACTTGATCTTTAGAGAAAAAAATTCCATTTTCATTTCCCAATAAACTGAAACCCTCCATAAAACAATGTTAAGGCAAATGAATTTTTAAATGTGTGTGTGTGAGTGTGTGTGTGTGTCTGTGTGTGTGTGTTTGCAGTGCTTCATGTATGCTGTGGCCTGTTTTTATAATGATTTATTGAATGTGATAAGTGAAAATAAGCCGTAACACATTTTGCCTGACAGAACCATTTTACCAACAATTATAAATCACGTGCAACCACTTGGAACATGACACTGTATTCTGAGAGAAATACAACTGTACAGGACATTACCCTCTTTGACTATATAATTTATAGAAAATCAACAGTACCTGGAGCATGAAATAAAGTCCCTTATTATTTTATATTGCAACACTCTAAAGGCAGAAACACAAACTGAAATGCTCAGTTCTTTGATATTGATGTCAGGCTCTCTGTATAAATTCAGTGACCTGAGCAATTAACAATGAAGATCAATGGCTTATTATAGTTCAAAATAGACTTTTTGCTCAAATAAAGAGTTAAATTTTTCTACAGTGTCTGCCATGGATAGTTAAGAAGAGCATTTCTCTCATTTGACTTTGCTAATCATAGAACTATGTTGACCGACCTACCATAAATTCATGCTGACTGTTTTCAATTGGGTTCTCAAAGCTACTTGACAATCATATTATTCATTTCTAGATGATAAATTAGTCCATTCCCTATAACTCAAATTCCAAATCTCTCATCCTCTCAAATCCTCTTGCTTAACTTTCTCATACACTCTAGATCTTCAGGTATCCTGTCTTTTTTTTTTTTTAATTTATTTATTTGTCAGAGAGAGAGAGAGAGAGCGAGTGAGCACAGGCAGAGTGGCAGGCAGAGGCAGAGGGAGAAGCAGGCTCCCTGCCGAGCAAGGAGCGGGATGTGGAACTCAATCCCAGGACGCTGGGACCATGACCTGAGCCAAAGGCAGCCGCTTAACCAACTGAGCCACCCAGGCGTCCCAGGTATCCTGTCTTTTTGTTTACTGAAAACTTTTTTTTAAAGTGGGGGAAAAAAAGCCATAGGAATTCATTGGAAAAATAGATCACTCCTTTTTTTGAGACACAAGTGAAGAATACTAAATAAATAGATAAATAATGAGTGAAGTGAGAGCTTCAGCTTAATAGTCTTAATATTAATGTCTGCAGCAAGTGGGGATTAAAGAGTCCACCTTAAAAAAAAAAAAGTAGACTCTTTAATCCCCACCCCCTACTTCGCCCCCACCCCCCCCCACCCCCCCACCCCCACCCCCACCACCGCTCCTCTGGTAACCATTAGTTTGTTCTCCGTAGTTGAGTCTGTTTCTTGGTTTATCGCTCTCATTTTATTTTTCCTTTTTTCCATACAGATTTTAGGATTCTTTGTTCCAGCTCTGTGAAAAATGTTGATGGTATTTTGATAGGGGTTGTATTGAATGTGTAGATTACTTTGTGTAGCATAGACATTTTAACATATTTGTTTTGCCCATCCATGAGCATTGGAATGTTTTTCCATTTCTTTGAGACTTCCTCAATTCCTTCCTAAGTGTTCTATAGTTTTCTAAGTACAGACCATTTACCTCTTTAGTTAGGTTTATTCCTAGGTATGTTATGGTTTTTGGTACAACTGTAAATGGGGTTGATTCCTTGATTTCTCTTTCCTCTGTCTCACTGCTACTGTATAGAAATGCAACCCACTTCTGTGCATTGATTTTATATTGCCATTTCACTGAATTCTGTATGAGTTCTAGCACTTTTTGGGTGGATTCTCTTGGGTTATCAACATAGAATATCATGTCATCTGCAAAAAGTATAAATTTCTTTTGGTTGTCTGATTGTTGAGATTAAGACTTCTAGTACTATGCTGAACAACAGTGGTGACAGTGGTAATATTCCTGACCTTAGTGGAGGATGATATTCATTATGGGTTTTTTGTATATGGCTTTTACGATATTGAGGTATGTTCTCTCTATCCCTACACTGCAGAGAGGTTTAATCAAGAAAGGATGCATTTTATCAAATGCCTTTTCAGCATCTATTGAGAAGATCATATAGTTCTTGTCCTTTCTTTTATTAATGTTGTATATCACACTGATTGATTTGCAGATGCTAAACCACCCTTGCAGACTGGGAATAAATTCTACGTGGTCATGGTGAATAATTCTTTTAATGTACCATTGGATCCTATTGGCTAGTATCTTGGTGAGAATCTGTGCATCCATATTCATCAGGGATTTTGGTGTACAATTCTCCTTTTTGGTGAGGTCTTCATCTGGTTTGGGGATCAAGGTAATGCTGACCTCATAGAATGAGTTTGGAACTTTTTCTTCCATTTCTATTTTTTAAAATTGCTTCAGAAGAATAGGTATTAATTCTCCTTTAAATGTTTGGTAGAATTCTGCTGGGAGGCCATCTGGTCCTGGAGTATTGTTTGTTGCACCTGGGTCTGTTCATGTTTTCTATTTCTTCTTACTTCAGTTTTGGTAGTTCATGTTTCTAGGAATGCATCCATTTCTTCCAGACTGCCTAATTTGTTGGCATATAGTTGCTCATAATATGCTCTTATAATTGTTTGTATTTCTTTGGTGTTGGTTGTGATCTCTCCTTTTTAATTTTTTATTTTGTTTATTTGGGCCCTTTCTCTTTTCTTTTTGATAAGTGTAGCTAGGGATCTATTGATCTTATTAATTGTTTCAGAGAATCAGCTCCTAGTTTCAATGCTCTGTTCTATTGTTCTTTGATTTCTGCTTCATTGATTTCTACTCTAAGCTTTACTATTTCTCTTCTCCTGATAGATTTGTTAGAGAAAGACAAATACCATATGATTTCACTAATAAGTGGAATTTAAGAAACCAAACATAGGCAAAGAGGAGGAAAAATAAATTAAGATGAAAACTGACAGGGAGGCAAACCATGAGACTTAACTATAGGAAACAAACTGAGGGTTTCTTGAGGGGAGGTGGGTGGAGGGATGGAGTAATTGGGTGATGGGTACATCATTACTTGATGTAATGAGCAGTGGTGTTACATGCAACTGATGAATCACTACATTTTACCCTGAAACTAGTAACACTGCATATGTTAACTAAATTGGACTTAAATTAAAAAAAAGAAAAAGAAATGCTTCTCAGTCCCACCTCTCACTCCTAACACTGCTACCTGTTTTGTTAATGTGCAATCATAGCTCCTCATCTTAGGCCTCCCTGCCTCTCTCTTGTTTCAGGATACAGGACCTCTCTGATGCTCTGGTGAGGGTTTTCAATTGAAACCTTCTCAAAGCAGCCTACAAGTAAAACAGAGTTCATGCCTAAGGGGACACCCTTATTCCCTGGGCAGAAAGCACTGAGAATCATTTCCTATGATTCCTCATAAGGTTCCAGAGAATCTAGCCCTAATGCTTGAAGCAGTGGCCATTCTGCAATGAACTTTTGTTTTGGCTTTGCCATCCTCCTTGTTTTATTACCTTGTACTGCTTTCCTACTTCCTCAGATTACATTTCCGAATTAACCCACTGTACCCAATCCTTTGTCTCATTCAAAAAAAAAAAAAAACCTAGGCTAAGAAACAGTAATATATAAAAATGTAAGAGTACATATAAAAAATATGTAAGGGTATATATCTTTTACCCCTCCAACTCCATTTTTGGAATTTCTCCAAAGGTGAAAAAGAAGGAATGAGGCAGACACAAAAGATCTATATACAACTATAAAATATATTCCTTAAATGTCCAATTTTCAGAATGTGACAGACTAAATTTTTGCATTAGAGATTGTTTTTTGGGTCAGTATAGCTCCTTCTTTTAGAAAGTCCTCAGTTTGTTTATATCATTAGGAAATCTATAACCAAGTTTTGACATTGCTATTAAACAGATGTCTAAATACTATGAAAATATGGCTGAAAGCCATTGTCTGTGATGCTTATAATGACAGCCAAAACTTTAAGTAAATTTGTACTCTGTCTTTGTTTATGGGCATGTATTAGTTTCACTATAAAAAAAAGTAAAATAAACCTTTTCAATTTATGATTAATTTAAGGTTCTGTGGAAACTTCCCAGATCCTAAGAACAGAATGTAGGTATGTGTAGTAATTTTATCATTGTTTTATAATTCCTCCAAATTAAAATAGAGTAGTAAAACAAGTATCTTCACAAACTAGAGTTGATATACATTAATCTTCATCTTTATAAAATAAAATGAGTTATTACTGGGAATTACTTTATTTCATACATGAAACATGGGTAAAGAAATTTGATGCTTTATTATTCTTTAGGATATCACAAGAATGCCAAGAATCCTTTTAAAGCTTAAAAAATCTGAAATAAGATCAGTTATTAGCAAATTGTTTCTGCAGACACTTACAATATAAAAAAATAGAATGAAAAGGTCTAGAAGTAAAGATTTTTAAGGTAATTTACCTAGAATAACCAATTTTTAAAATTTCCTTATAGCTTTCCAGGGTTGACCAGTTTTTTTGTTAAATGCAGATAATAAAATATCTCTGTTAAGTTTCAGTTAAAGTCAAATTTTAGTTATATGTATTCTTTTTCCCTATTTATTTTTTCATTATGAATAAGGCTGAATATTTTTAATAATTTTTTTTAAAGATTTTATTTATTTATTTGATAGAGAGAGATCACAAGTAGACAGAGAGGCAGGCAGAGAGAGAGCGGGGGAAGCAGGCTCCCCACCGAGCAGAGAGCCGGATGTGAGGCTCGATCCCAGGACCCCGGGACCATGACCCGAGCCGAAGGCAGAGGCTTTAACCCACTGAGCCACCCAGCCGCCCCTTTTTTTAATAATTTTTTGATATTATTTTGTCAATTGTCTTTTATGTCCATTGCATAATTTTTCCATTGGGTCTTATTTTCTTTTTGTTTTTTGAAAGTTAATTTTATACTAAGAAAATTACCTAATTTCAAAATATAATTTAAAACATTTGGTTATTTAATTATTGCGTTAACTGCATCTTGGAGAACATGCTCATTTTATATTTGTATAGGTCAAACTTTTTAACTTCTTGAAAATTATACATCAGTGCATCTTTCTTGTTAAGTGAGTGACAAATAATTTTTCTAATTTTTTGGTTTTTTTAACTTTTCAAGGATTTCTTTACATTATATGATTTTAAATATTTAATGTAATTTGCTGATTATATCTTATCTTTTTGAACTTGGGATTTTAGGACATGCTTACAAATTATTCCACTTCCTGGAAAAATTATTAAAAATAAAACTAGCATTTTACTGGCAGAGGTTAGAAAGATGGAAAAGTAGGAGGATCCTAATGAATCCCATGAATATAACTAGATAATACTCATAACGTTGTAAATAACCCAGAAAATGACCTGAAGACTAGCAGAACAAACTCCACTAACTCAAACTAAGGTAGAGAAGAGGCCATATAGATGAGAGTAGGAAGGATGGAGACAGCAGTAGAGACCTAAACAAATCTCAGGCCATCTGTGGAAGGGAGGGGGCCAAAGGTGTGGAGAGGGGAGAAAAACAGACCCTAACGCCAAGGATCCCACACAGGGAAGATGAATGCCCATAACATTTGACTTTGAAAACTAGAGGGGCTGAATTTCATGAATTCTTATAACCTGCAGGACATAAAGCTTGGAATTTTAAAGATCAGTGAGATCCATTCTGGGAAAGCCTGGAGGGTGAAAGGAAACTAAGTCTTTGTCCTTAAAGACAGCAAAACAAAGAGCCTGTGGAGATACAACATAGAGCAGCAATTTGAAAAATGCCTGGGGCGGGTGCCTGGGTGGCTCAGTCATTACACATCTGCCTTTGGCTCAGGTCATGATCTTAGGGTCCTGGGATCAAGCCCCACATGGGGCTCCCTGCACAGCAGGGAGCCTGTTTCTCCCTCCAACTCCACCTGCTTGTGTTCCCTCTATCGCTGTGTCTCTCTGTCAATAAAAAAATAAAATCTTTTTAAAAAAGAAAAGAAAAATGGTTGGGGCATATAGAGGTAGAATTATTTACTAAGCTCAGAGCTTGGTCAGAGGGGCAGGGTTCACAGAAGGACTTCTCCAGGAACAAAGGAGCTGGCAGGCTCCATTTCCCTCCTCGGACCCTCAGCAAGGCTATCTGCAGGAGCCAGAACAGGAGACATTCACTACTTACCTTGCTTACACCAAGTCCCTCTCCTCTATGGTTTGGTGATTCCACCCTTTCCAGTCACACTTGCTTCAGTCCCAGCATTGAAGATCCCCTCCCCGAGAAGAACAATTCAAGCCTTGCCAACAGCATGCCTCCCAACCAGGGCACTGTGCCTGGTCTTGGTTCCAATGGTAGTGGGCGCCCCCTCCACAGAAGACTGGCAGGCACCTTGTTGAAACTGCATGTCTAGCCCACACATGCTTGCTGATTTGCCCCAATTATCCAGCCCTGGGACCGTTGTAGTGGCAGGTCTCATACTACAAGCAGACCAGCAAGCACCTTATTAAAACTATACGCCCTGCCCCTCCAATACATTCTTGGCTGGAGCCCATTCAAACCAGGGCCACAAGCCTGGCAGTGTGCTAACAGCCCTAATGGAGCCAGAATCACTCCAAAGTGATCGTGATCTTAGGTGGGGGATGATAACCACACATACCAGTCAGATGGTGGCAGCCCAAGCAGGGGTCTAGGGGCAGACAGCTTATCTGATCATCGCTGGCCCCACCCACCAATAAAAACTTCTCAAGGGATAACACTGGGAAAGTGCCCTGCAGTTTGATGTGACTGCACTGGCAAATGCCTGGCCTGACTCAGTTCAAAGCCAACATGGCCCCAGACTGGCCCACTAATACCACAGGGACCAAACACTGCACACAACAGGAAAAGAGAATCACTGTAGATGACTGGATAGAAGGAAAAAGTGGCCAAGACACAATAGCAGAGGGCATACAATACACACAGAAGACACCCCTAATGTGCCAGGTTCTGGTGAACACGGAACAGTGCACTTTGCACAACAGGACCACTTCTTCATAAGGCATTACCCTCAAGAACAGGAGACATAAGTGACTTACCTAAGAGAGAAAAAGACATAGAGAATTAAACAAAATATGAAGACAGAGGAATATGTCCCAAATGAAAGAACAGGATAAAACCACAGCAGGAGACCCAAGTAAAATGGATAGAAGCAATATACCTGATAGATAATTTTTTAAAATGATATAAAGGTACACACCAGACTTGAGAAAATAGTAGAGGACATTAGTGAGACCCTTAATAAAGAGAAATAAAAAAAACAATCAATCACAGATGAAGAATGCAATAAATGAAATTTAAAAATACTAGATGGACTAAATAGCAGGCTAGAGGAAGCAGAAGAATGAAGTAGCAACCTAGAAGACAGAGTAATGGAAGGTAATCAAACTGTGAAGGTGAGAGAAAAAAAATTATGCAAAATGAGAACAGATCTAGAGAACTTGGTGACTCCATCAAGAGTAATAACTTGGGGATCCTAGTGATCCTTATAGGAATCCTAGAAGAGACCCTAGAAGAGAGAGAAAATTTATTTGAAAAAATAATAACTGAAAACTCTCCTAATTTGTGGAAGAAAACATATCCAGATCCAGGAGGCACCAAAATCACCCAGCAAAATCAATCCAAGAAGGTTCACACCAAGACACAAAGTAATTAAAATGGTAAAAGTAGTAATAAAGAGGGAGAAAAAGACAGTTACATACAAAGGAAACCCCTTAAGGCCATCAGCAGATTTTGCAGCTGAAACTTTACAGGCCAGAAAATGGAGTGGCATGATATATAAAAGTTGCAATGAGGGAAAAAGCTACAGCCAAGAATACTCTATCGACAAGGCTATCATTCAGAATAGGAGAGAGATTTTCCCAGACAAACAAAAGCTAACAGATTTAAGACCACTAAACCAGCTGATGCCAAAATTCTTGCTTTCTTGCTTCATATGAGGGCAAAAGCTAAATTCAGCACTAATTTCCTGTATTACAGCTTACTTTCCTGACTGAGACACCCAGGTGCCCCTAGCCTAATTCATTTTTATACAACCATCTCCTCTGTTCACTATATGGCCATTGATTCTCCTTTTATTCATGTTCTAATGATTCCTTTGTATCAGTTTTAATTTTTAATTAGTTTACATTTCTAACTTACAGCACATTTCTAATTTATTTCAGACTAGATAGGATATTAGTAATAAAAAAAATTACTAAATTTAAGATGAAATTAAGGTGAATTTAAGGTGAAATTATAAAAACAAGAGTATATAATTGGGATTGCTGAGTATTTTTCTTTCCTTCCTTTTCCATATTAATATCCATTTGATTACTAAAACTTGAGACCTACTCAGTTTTACTGTAATTATTCCCTCATCCCCCAAATGCTACCTTTTTAAGAGACGCATAGGGGAAGCTTAGCTGCATTCTCATGATGTTAACCAAAAGTGAGGCAAGGCCAAGCAGGACAGACCACCATCCATTACTCTCCTTTATGAGGTTCTGGGTAAAGAGAGGGGGTATACTATCATAGTGTTAACCCCATGGAAATGTTACCATTATTATAAGAAAAAAGTCACCCACAAACAAAAACTTGACTGAAATATTTGGTAATAATTATTCTTCCCACTATTTAAAGGTAGTGGATTTGTATTCATAATTTTAAAATTTGATTTTTATATTTAATATTGTTTTTAACATAATATTGAAGTGTCATCCTAAGCAAAGTTATTCACTAAAAGAAAAGAGAATCAGCAATAGTACCAAGGGTTTGATCTAAAAATTATGTAATCCATCAAATGAGTTAGGATATAACTGAACTTAATTCTTTTTCAGGAAATTTCTTTTTCATTTAAACTCATAGCACTTAAATAATCTCTTTTTATAAAATCCTACACTGCTTTATTAGATCTCACAAATTAGATTATTATTTAATATTTGGTGTGAATTCAAAATGATATTACACCTATTTTATAAGCTTCAGTACAATAGGGCTCTTCTTGGTAGCCTGAAACACGCCCAGTATAATGATATAAACTTACAGCTGTAACTACCTCTGTGCCCCCATCCCACTCAAATATTCATTAATGAATACGCCAGACTGTTCAGGCCTTCATGGTTGTTCCACTCCTGATTGCTATTTAAGCAAGAGCTGGCTTTAACAAGGTTGCCCTCACTTCCCTTTCCTTTCCTATTCTCTTTCTTTCCAGATATTTTTCACTCAGAATAAACCACTTATTCATGAGACAGAGTTACCAAAAATATCTGTCATCTTTATCTTGCTTCTACACAGAGATCCAAATTTCCAATTTTTTTCATATATAACTGCAATGATAAATAAGTAGACATAAAAAGCTATTTGTCTCATTTTTCTTCTATAGTTGCAAAAATTCTCACTGTGTATCTTTTCTCTAGGAACTGAGTACATTAAAAAGTCTAGAAAATATTTTTTTCCAATGATAAGTTCTTTTTTAGAGATGAAATTCTCTATCCCAGTTTTATATTTTGATTTATAAGTACTAAACACACTAAATTTTTTTAGATTTATTTATTTATTTATTTATTTATTTATTTATTTATTTGACAGACACAGATCACAAGTAGGCAGAGAGGCAGGCAGAGAGAGTGGGGGAAGCAGGTTCAGCAGGTTCCCTGCTGAGCAGAGAGCCCAATGTGGGGCTCGATCCCAGGACTCTGGGATCATGACCTGAGCTGAAAGCAGAGGGTTAACCCACTGAGCCACCCAGGCACCCCTAAACACATTAAATTTTTAGATCCCATTTTCCTTTCTCTTAAATGTTCTTACCCTGAAACTCACATAAACACAGCACCTCTGCAAATATATACTAAACAGCTAATCAGACTAATGCTTAGCAAGAAGCTTTATAAAATAGGAAGGGAAAAGGACATAAGAAATGTAGCAGCATTAAAAAATACTTCCATCTAAAGATCTTTTAATATGGATTTATGTATTATGTACAGCCTACGTAAGCTACATAAGTTATTAGGATATTCCCATCCAGAAGACTGTGGTGGAAATTTTAATATTTAAATTTATGTAAACTAATAGTATTTGTGCATATTTACTTCCATGTATGTATATTATATGAAGCATCCATAAGCATACATAAATAAATGCATAGAGCGAAGGACAGCAAGGTTAAATCATATAAAGCCAACAAAATTTACAGATCATTGGAAGTTAGGTGATAAGGAAACTGAAATAAAATTTTGAATTAAATTAGTGTTTTTCAAAAAAATCCTATAGATTTACAAATATAATATAAACTAGAAGTAAAAAACTGGTGACCCAGAGAAAAATCCATTGCACAAATCTATTTCCATTGTCCTAACACCACGTCAGTCACCACAGTTTCATAAATTTTAAAAAATTATTTAACATTTAAGTATATATGAATTCTCATAAAATACAGATTTTTGGACTCCTGAAAAATCAAATTTCTGGCAACACCGGGCCTGAGTTCCCAAAAGGCAATGATCAGCTGGAACTGTGCTGCAGCTTGTCTTCATGGTTTTACAGCACTTGGGGAAGTCTTCCTATTGCTTCTGCTGGACTAAGGTAATGTCTTCATAGGTAGTTTTTTTTAATGAAACATTTCTGGTATCCATATTGTCAAAAATAGGAAAATGGAAAGATCAGCAGCAAGGGCTATGTATTTCAAAATAAAGTGGAAGTGAGGAAGGGGAAAAGCATATGGTGGAAGCATAGACTGTTTCTACATGTTTAATATCAAGCAATAAAAGATGGTTTTGTAAGAAAGAGTTGTCTTGCCTGCTTTTCTCATTTATTCATTCCATTTAAGATTATAAACTTGGTTTTAAAAACTTATCTGTTCCTGGTTCCCTATCAAATTAGAAAGAATAAACAGAAAATATCCTAGCCCTGCCAAATCTAAATTCCACTAGATTACTATTTCTTACCCAATCCTACCTCTATTTCACCACTTATGTTAAAAATATTACCAAGTGTTTAACTCCATGACAGTTGTTTTCAATCCTGGCTGTATACTAGAATCACCTGGGGCATTTTAAAAATACCACTATCATACCTCCACCCCTAAAGGTTCTTATTTAACATTTGTCAAATGTGTCTTTTGCATCGGTGTTTTTTAAAAAAAGCTCCCTATATAATTCTAATAGGCATCCACAGTTAGGATCACTGCTGTATGGATTTTGCCGCCTGTTGGTAATGGAGTATATGCACCCACTGCCCTCTCTTTTCTGCAAATTTCATGAGTGTATGTAGTCACTTAACCTGGTTAGATCTAATATATTTCCTTATAAAATGCTATAGGAGGTATCACCAGACCAGTTCTTCCAGAAGCCAACCTAAAGCAAGGATTATAGTGAAAGGACACATTACCAGCTTGCAGGAGCAATCACAAAGGCTGTGAGGAGAGCAGAATAAGTAAGGGAGACAACCTAACCACAGGTGAATTTCAGGAAAATTTCCAGACACCCTGATACTATGAGGAATTCTGGGGTGTAACTACACCTCAAGGTTGATCACACAGGAAGGCAAAAAAATCTGGCTTTTATACTCCTAGACCAGTCAATGACTATGGGGCATTGGGGGATATCCTAAGAACTCCCAGATGTCCAGCAACTTCTCCAGGTGAAAAGTCTCCATTGCAATGATCCAAAAGTCCCAGGTAAGAGGCATTGGAAGGAAAGTACCCAGAACCTGGGGGATGGGTGAATAGAGAGAGAATAAAGGATCCCAGGGGGGCACCTCTGATGGACACATATGCAAAAGCACTCCTTACAGCCCATCCCTGCACTCCTAAAGAAAAGAAAGTGTAAGATGGTGGTGGAGGATACAGTGCTGTTGAACTAGAAGATATCTAAGATGTTTTCCTGGTTAAAAAAATAGTTATAAGACACTATCTGAAACAAGCCCTTTGGATTTTATATTCTAACTAATAAATATTTAAAGATTCTACTTTCTTTCTGCTTCAGTAATCTTTTGATTCCTATTTTGGTAACTGCTTGACAGTTTAACAGGGATACTAATTCACACCTAAAACTTAATTCTTTCAAGAGGGGTGAAGGAAACACCTTAGAGCTTTAAATAATGAAGGAAAACATGTTTCACAAAGGCACTTTTTCTTTTTTTTTTTTAACAGTAAGTTTTCTTTTTTTAAAGTTTTTATTTATTTATTTGAGAGAGAGGCAGTAAGAGAGCATGAGCGAGGAGAAGGTCAGAGGGAGAAGCAGACTCCCCGTGGAGCTAGGAGCCCGATGCGGGACTCGATCCCGGGTCTCCGGGATCATGACCTGAGCCGAAGGCAGTCGTCCAACCAACTGAGCCACCCAGGTGTCCCACAATGGCACTTTTTCACTCTCACCAGTCAGAATGCTATGTTACTTGTAATCAAATTTGGAGCCATGTAACACAACCAAAGGTTTACATAAGTGAGCATGTATGTAAAAGATACACTTTTATATTTACCAAATATTTATTTAAATATGAGTACATAAAAATAATGAATGCATTAAGCAAGAGGCATCTATTTACAGTTTAGTTTCTGTTATCTGTTTTAATAAGAAATCCCATGAAGGGCTATGTAAGACTTATGTTTAGATGGTTTAGGCTTATAGGAATTACATTCCCTTATTTGCAGCGAACACCTTTTTTCAGGCAGTTTAAATCCTTTTGCCAGGGAATACTATAACAAATGGAACACAACATTTTCACCCAAAATGAAAAATGGTAACTAAGTAATTTACCCTAAAAAGTATAAAAATAATCCTAAAGATAATATTTTCAAGCATATTAAATTTGACTTGCTTGCGGAATTCATGGATTTCTCCCCATGAATCTTTAGTCTTAGAAAGTTAATTAATTTTTTTAAATTTTATTTTTTTTCTTCTGCTAAATTTTTTTTAACTTTTACCCTTTCCTCTTTTAATGTTTTTTAACTAGTTTATCTTAACAATACCTTTCATTAAAAAAAAATCTTTTTTGAACCTTCATTATTATACTCATACTTTATCCTTCATAGAAGGAGAGATAAAAAGCTTCCAGGACAAATGAAAACTGAAAGAATTTGCAAACACCAAACCAGCTCTACAAGAAATATTGAAAGGGGTCCTCTAAGCAAAGAGAGAGCCTAAATGAAGTAGATCAGAAAGGAACAGAGACAATATACAGTAACAGTCACCTTATAGGCAATACAATGGCACTAAATTCATATCTCTCAATAGTTACCCTGAATGTTAATGGGCTAAATGCCCCAATCAAAAGACACAGGGTATCAAGAATGGATATAAAAACAAAACCCATCAATACGCTGCCTACAAGAAACCCATTTTAGACCCAAAGACACCTCCAGATTTAAGTGAGGGGGTGGAAAACAATTGACCATGCTAATAGACATCAGAAGAAAGCTGGGGTGGCAATCCTTATATCAGATCCATTGGATTTTAAGCCAAAGACTATAATAAAAGATGAGGAAGGACACTATATCATATTCAAAGGGTCTGTCCAACAAGAAGATCTAACAATTTTAAATATCTATGCCCCTAACATGGGAGCAGCCAACTATATAAACCAATTAATAACAAAATCAAAGAAACACATTGACAATAATAGAAACCAAAAAAACAACAGAACAAATCAACAAAACTAGGAGCTGGTTCTTTGAAAGAATTAATAAGATTGAAAAACCCCTGGCCAGACTTATCAAAAAGAAAAGAGAAAGGACCCAAATAAACAAAATCATGAATGAAAGAGGAGAAATTACAACCAACACCAAAGAAATACAAACAATTATAAGAAAATACTATGAACAAATCTACGCCAACAAATTTGACAATCTGGAAGAAATGGATGCATTCCTAGAGACATATAAACTACCACAACTGAACCAGGAAGAAATAGAAAACCTGAACAGACCCATAACCAGTAAGGAGATTGAAACAGTCATCAAAAATCTTCAGACAAACAAAAGCCCAGGGCCAGATGGCTTCCCAGGGGAATTCTACCAAACATT